>JAHZSR010000241.1:10000-17500 GCA_025782845.1 Boletus coccyginus | reverse complement strand
ACGATGCGAAGATGTTGGAGGAGGCAAAGGGAGTCCATCACAGGTACCAAGGCGCGGACTCTATGTTGATGGCGGCCCCCTTGGCCATTTGGCCCCCCCCCCTCGAGCTGGTTAGGCCCGGGGAGTTGATAGGGGAGAGCGCCTCGGTCTGTTGGGAGGTTAGGTTCGACAAGTACGCCTGCAAGGACGCTCTGCTGGGGTGGAGCAAACGTAAGTTGGGGGACAGTGATTGGAAGGGGATCACTTGGTTCCGCAAAGGTAGGTGGTCTTTCGGCCTGTTTCTTACGTTGTATTGATGGGTCGGGTCCCAGCGGACCCGAAAGGTCGTCCTACCCACACCTGGTTCCTCAAGGCCCTGGGCGTTCGCGCGTCTGAGAGGCACAATATGGACGAGGTTGAGGTAGGCTCCATGGACGATGGAACCCTCTGCACGGGAAGGGCGGTCTATGCACCGCAGTGCGCTTTGTGTTTGGAGAGACCTGGCGGGAGCGGCTCCCATGAGCACTCCCAGTGTCCCCTTATTGGGACGCTGAACAAGATTCGCCAGCAGGGAGAACTCGAACCATTGCGCTTCCAGGACGGGGTTCTGGTGCGGAAGGACGACAAGGTCCCCTTGGATGCAACAAAGGAGATTCGTGCGTTGAAGGTGTTGATTGCGCGTTTTGAGGAACGCCTCGCGAAGTTGGAGGCACCCGGCCCTCAGGCTGGCCCCTCGGGACCTCCCCCCAGCAAAGGAAAGAAGAGGAAGCAGGAGGCTGGAGGTTCTGGAAACGCGCCCCCTGCCAAGAAGGGCAAAGGAGGTGGAGGACAGGCGGGTCAGAAAGGCGGCCCTGGTGGTGGAGGCCCCAAGGACAAAGGAAAAGGTGGCCCTCCGGCTGGGGGATCTGGCGGCGCGACGACTTGGGCCTGAGTACATGCGGACGTAACTTTGTACCTGGTCCTCCTTCGTCTAATACTGTGTTTTTGTATACCAACGAATACGTATTGTTGTTTCTCTTGTGAACATCTCGTGTGTGATTCTAAGACGGGCTACTTATGAAATTCTAAGTCTGAACTGCGGATAGTGCGACACTCGGAACTTATTTTGGACTTGGCACGCGTTTACCTAGTCGTTTGGGGACTAGCGGACAACGCTTGGGATAGATGGGCCTCTGCATTGACATGCTCTCCTAGGCGGAGCAAGGGAGCTCCGTCTCGCGACACCCCCCGCGGCTAGGGTTTCCCGATTGCGCTTCCCCAAAGAGGCGGATGGCCGGGTGGGTTGTGAGGCCTGCCGCGGGTCCGGAAGCGTTAGTAGGGGAAGTTGCGTCGGGTAAACACTGGAGCACTTATTATGTCGACTTCTACTTCAAGGAGCCAGGTGGGATCTGGCTCCGTTGGAGAGAGTTAATGTGTAAACATTGGCTAGTTCCGCCTATGGTCGGTGGTAAATCCATGGGTTCTATGACACGATTAAAGTGAGCGACACCGTCAAATTACTGGAACGCCCTAAAGCCAACAGTACCCCGGTATCAGCGATTATTAAAACATCCGAGAAGGATGGCCGTGACCCTGACGAAAGTCGTAGGGAGGTAATAACCTGTTGGATTGCGACGAGGACCCTTTAGTGCCGGGGCCGGATTGCGTCTCCTGATGAAGGAAATGGGTAATCAGTAGCCAAGTCCGTAGCACGTGGTGGTGCCGGATGCAGTGCAACGACTAGACGGCGGTGGGCAGCGAAATCCTTGTAACCAGCAGGGTCTCTATCGCTGCTTAAGGTATAGTCTTTATAGTCGGGAAACCGGCGGGCCAACCATATAAAGCTGGGTCGAAAGCCTGGTAGTAAAGGTGGCAGGTAATCTGTAGTCTCGGCCTGTAGCCTTCAAGGGGAAAAATGTACTCTTGATACAGGTGTGAAGTCGAGCCGGGGTTTGGGAATGTTGCCTGGGTGCTAGCATGAAGTAAAGGATGCTTGGCTGTGGAAAGGAGGTTGGAGTGCTCTGCTCTTGCCTGCCGAGGTACGGACGGGCTTTGGATGAGAGTGAGGTCGTGGACGTGGGGTTAGCCTTGGGAGGCCTTTATGGTTCGAAAATCTCCACCAGTCAGTCGCTCTCCTTGGACCACTGGATCCTCTGGATGGAACGTTAATGTGCTGGATGCTGGCCCTCTCCTCTCTGGCTATGACCTAGAAAGTACCGATGATGGCACTCTTGGGTGGCGTAGATTGACCTCTAGAACATAGTTGACTTCCCTAGATCAGTGGCGCAATTAATCCCAGCCATGTTCAATACCAGGTCCTGGTCCCAGGAACTGGGACACGATGAAGCTAGGCCGTCCCGGCCAGTTCTGGCCAAAGGCTGATGCATGCTTCTTCACCCTTCTCTTCCCTGGGGTCTAGGATGGGTCTCCCATCTGAAGCGGATACTGACGACGTGAGTGACGGCCATGATCGTGGTTCCGCGCGGGAAGTGAGGGTTTTGACCCCCCGTGTACGTGTAGCTGCCAGTGGTGAGCTATTGGACTGTGTGCGCGTTTGTATTTTCAACGTCGAGAGCACAACAGTCGCCGAAGCGTGGTCTGAGCTGTTCGCCATGTTACCATGGTCTGAATACCAGCAAATCGTGAAGCTTAAAAGGGTTACGAATGCCTCTACACATCCCCGGATAGACATGTGGGTCCGTGGTGATTTGGCGGCTTCCTTAGTTCGAGAACTTCGGGAAATGACTAGGAAACGTACCCCTTCGTTTGTTCGGTCCCTCCAGCGACAAGGCAGGCTGGCGGACTACCACTCTTTAGTGTGTAGTGGGTGGCGTTTTGCGATCTGGCAATCCTGGCGAGATCGTAGAGCCCAGGCTGATCCCCAACCGACACGAAAAGATAGAATGGCCTCCCATCCCAGGATAAAACTTGCGACCCTTAACGTAAACGGTTTCCCTAGTAAGAGGGAGCAGGTGATTGAATTCTTGGCGAAAGAGCGTATTATTGTGTGTGCACTGCAGGAAACTTTAGTCTCTGCCTCACAATACCCGGTGCGTGTCCCCGGGTTTAGAACATATGCACGGGATTGGCAAGAGGGTTTCCGCGGACAGGCGGTGTTGGTCTCAAAGGCCTTGCCGTCTTACGAGGTCCCCCATGGAAAGGAACAACTACTGGGTTATAAGTACCTCCTCCATGTCAAAGTACCAAGTGTCCCTGGGCTGGTTGGCCCACCTCGTCCCCTACATTTTGTTGGGGTGTACCTCCCCTCGGGTGGTAGTATGAGGTCACAACGTAATGAGGGTTTCCGTGCCCTGTTACACTTATATGAGGGGATCATGAGAAATGAGCGTGGTGCTCTGGTCGTGATGATGGGAGATTTAAATGCGCCGCCCCTGACTTGTCAGAAAAGGTTGGCGAATGTGGGCTTGAATGTACACCGCCCTGTGGGGTCCTCTGTGACCCGCTTCCCGATAAGGGGAGATCCGGCAGCGCTGGATCACATGCTGGTGTCGCCGCTTGCTCAGACCTTCTGTAAACGACCTCGAGTCCACCGCGAATGGGCGATGAGTGACCACCGGCCGCTGATTTCTACCTTGTGGACCTATGTCCCACATTCAGATGGTAGTGCTCCTAGCACAATTGTGCGATATGACAGGAGAAAGCTGGCACGATACTCGTTTGAGCTCGTGAATGATAATCGTTGGCTTGCCCTTGAGGGCCTCGAGGCAACAGACCATGTGTCACTCTCCGACCTTGCGTCTACCCTCTCCAGTACACTCGCGACCGTCAGTTCTGATACTGGCATCCGGGTGGATAGTGGGCCCCCGGCTAACAAATCATATTTTCCTAGAAGACTTAAAAAACTCCTTATGGAGTACAGAAAGGAAAGCGAAGCCGTCACCAAGTTCCTGCAACAGGATCGTAGGCCTGGTGACATTGCGCTACAGCAATACCTTTCCGCCAAGGCGGCTTTCAAAAGAGAGCTTCGAAGCTGGAGGCGAGGAGAGAAGTCAAAGCATTATGCCCGGATAGCCGAAGACTTTGTGATGCACGATCACCGGAATGTTTGGTCTAGGCTTAGGTCTCAGGTAGACACGCAGGAAAGGGACTCGATCCCACCACCTGTCCGTAATAAGGCAGGGGTCCTATGCGTGGACAGCGAACGCCATTTGGCGGCGGTTAAGGAGCATTATCAAGCGTTGGCACAAGATGACCCCCTTAACACGTCTAGGGATGAGCGCTACTGGGACTCGATATCGCTTAATTACCCCCGGACAGAGGGAACACATGGGGACTTGAATAAGCCCCTCCTCTGGAAGGAAATTGTGGTAGCAATCAGGGGAATGAATCGTGACACTGCCCCTGGTGTTGACAAGATGCATATAAACTTGTTGAAAGCGATGGTGAAAGAGGAATGTATGTTGGAGGCATTTGGGCTCGACAGGGCAAAGCACCCGGACATGTCTGTCCGGGCTCTGCCTGAGAGAAAGCTCCCGGAAGCCCCCCTCTCTCCAATGGGCAAAGCACTGTGGAAAGTGCTTAAAGCAGTTTGGGACCTGGAAGACATACCAGATGAATGGTCAGAAGTTGTGATCGTGAATCTGTTCAAGAAAGGTGACCCAGAACTCCTGGTGAACTATCGAGGACTTAGTCTGATATCGGTGAGCCTGAAGATCATCATGGTCGTGATGGTCCACCGACTCGAGAAGCTGATTGGCGCGGATAAAGTGCCTATCTCCCGTTCGCAGAGCGGGTTTCGCAGGAGAGAAGAAGCCATAGCACAATTCTTGGTGCTGGCAGAAAGCGTGCGTCGGAGGAACCTGAACGGTCAGCCTACCTTGGGCTTATTCATTGACCTAGTAAAGGCCTACGATAGGGTACCCCATGGGGCCCTTTACCGAGTGTTAGACCATCGAGGCATACGTGGTAAGTACTTGAACATTATCAAGGCCATGTATAGAAGTTCCAAGATGAGAGTACGCGCGTGTGGCAAGCTAGCAGAGCCTTTTGATATGTGGCGAGGGCTCCGCCAAGGCTGTCCACTCTCCCCACTGTTATTCATAGTCTTCATTGACCACTTCTTAGTGGATACTAGGCCGTCCGAGCTTGGTATTGGTGTCCCCGCCTCGTTGCGGAGGGCCCCTCGTGAAGGCGCCCCTCCAGTTCGCCTGTGTTTTAATCTGGATGGTGGCATGTATGCTGACGATATCGTCTGTTTTGAGGAATCAATCGAGATGATGCAACGTCGATGTGTGAATATAGTTCGGTGGGGGGAAAAGTGGGGGATGCATTGTAACTTCAAGGAGCCAGGTGGGATCTGGTTCCATTGGAGTTAGTTGATGTGTAAACATTGGCTAGTTCCGCCTATGGTCGGTGGTAAATCCATGGGTTCTATGATACGATTAAAGTGAGCAACACCGTCAAATTACTGGAACGCCCTAAAGCCAACAGTACCCCGGTACCAGCGTTTATTAAAGCATCCGAGAAGGATGGCCGTGACCCTGACGAAAGTCGTAGGGAGGTAATAACCTGTTGGATTGCAACGAGGACCCTTTGTCTACCCTCCCCTAACACAAGGGTGGGCGCTGGGGCCGGATTGCGTCTCCTGATGAAGGAAATGGGTAATCAGTAGCCAAGTCCGTAGCACGTGGTGGTGCCGGATGCAGTGCAACGACTAGATGGCGGTGGGCAGCGAAATCCTTGTAACCAGCAGGGTCTCTATCGTTGCTTAAGGTATAGTCTTTATAGTCGGGAAACCGGCGGGCCAACCATATAAAGCTGGGTCGAAAGCCTGGTAGTAAAGGTGGCAGGTAATCTGTAGTCTCGGCCTGTAGCCTCCAAGGGGAAAAATGTACTCTTGGTACAGGTGTGAAGTCGAGCCGGGGTCTGGGAATGTGCCTGGGTGCTAGTATGAAGTAAGGGATGTTTGGCTGTGGAAAGGAGGTTGGAGTGCTCTGCTCTTGCCTGCCGAGGTACGGACGGGCTTTGGATGAGAGTGAGGTCGTGGACGTGGGGTTAGCCTTGGGAGGCCTTTATGGTTCGAAAATCTCCACCAGTCAGTCGCTCTCCTTGGACCACTGGATCCTCTGGATGGAACGTTAATGTGCTGGATGCTGGCCCTCTCCTCTCTGGCTATGACCTAGAAAGTACCGATGATGGCACTCTTGGGTGGCGTAGATTGACCTCTAGAACGTAGTTGACTTCCCTAGATCAGTGGCGCAATTAATCCCAGCCATGTTCAATACCAGGTCCTGGTCCCAGGAACTGGGACACGATGAAGCTAGGCCGTCCCGGCCAGTTCTGGCCAAAGGCTGATGCATGCGCAAAGAGTGGTGTCATGTTGTGGTCATATGATGAGGGCCTTAGGGCTTCTTACGCTGACGCGACCTTTGACACACCAAGGGGGGCTTTCCCGAAAGTCTCCTCTTATAAGTATTTGGGCATTGAGGTGTCGGAGGACTTGCCCTTATTCATGGGAGGAGATACTGCGAATTTGTTACAGGGAAAGAGTACTGATGCGATGCTGTATGCAAAGTCGCTTGCAGCTAAGGGCCTGACCGCCTTGAGTACACTAAAGCCGATATTACGCGAATCGGCCTGCCCGCTCCCTCTAAAAGCTGAACTCGTGAAAGCCTTCGTCATGTCAGTGATGGCGTATGGAAGTGAGTTCTTAGGCTTCAACAAGAAGCTAGCTGCCCCGGTTCAGCGAGTCATTGATCTCGCCCTCCGGTGGTGTGTTGGCTTAAAGAAATCTAACAAGTCCGTTGCTAGTATGGTCCTGAGTGTGGAACTCGGCATCCCGCTTATCTATGAATTTTATGCGGGACAAAGAGCGCGGTTGTTCCACAAACTCAAACTCGGTGACCCGCCGATGAAGACCTTGTTGGTCTCTCTGCAGGCGGATCACGCTTTCCACCCCCAGCGAACCTGGTGTTCGGAAAACGAGTTTTGGCTCAAACGCTTCCATGCCCCTCAAAAGAGCGAGAGGGGATGGCAGTGGGGAAAGGGCGGGAAATACAAATATGCTATGCTGGAGGTCCAGCCGGACAATGAAATCATTGCAGACTATTGGGAGGTCCAAGACCCACGGACTCCCCACGTGAAGACCTTTTACCAGGAGGGTCTTGATTGGATGTCAGCAAGAGTGGCCGAGTGGTATAAAGCCGGTGCTGTCGGCGATTCCGCTTGGGGCGATGGAGAGGAGACCCGAAATCGCTGGAAGATAAAAGAGCCTAGAAACCCCATACCGGTCCGGGGTTGGTATAGCTTTGCACGCATGGCCGAGTTGCATAGACGGAGCAACAGGTACCAGAGTGACGTGCTTGCGTCTTACCGTCGAATGATTCTAGGTGTTGATGAGATGGGCAGGGTCCTCTATGACCCACATGACCTGCCGTACCATGTGTTGGTGGTACTACTACGCGAACTGAAATCAAGCGATGAGGTGGAGGAAGCCCGAAGGAAGGCACGGGATTTCCTCTCTGACAGACCGCATTGGCACGCCAATGACCTTGCGCTAGATAGGCAGATGCAGGACGTGGC
>JAHZSR010000241.1:2500-5000 GCA_025782845.1 Boletus coccyginus | reverse complement strand
AAAAAAGCGTACACAAAGTGTACCAAAAGTGTGGTGTGATCAGACTGTGGTCAGAGTGTAGTCAGAGTGTAGTGCAATGTGGCGCATTTTTGGTAATCAAAGTGTAGAGTGTAGCAAAATGTGTAGACAAAGTGTAGCAAACAATGGTGTGTGACAATGTGGCACCATTTTTGGTAATCAAAGTGTAGACAAAGTGTAGCAAACAGTGTGGTGGACAAATGTGGCGCATTTTTGGTAATGAATGTGTAGACAAAGTGTAGCAAACAATGGTGTGTAGCAATGTGGCGCATTTTTGGTAATCAAAGTGTAGACAAAGTGTAGTAAATAATGTGGTGGCTGGAGTGTAGCAAAGGTGTAGACAAAGTGTAGGAAACAGTGTGGTGGACAAATGTGGCGCATTTTTGGTAATCAAAGTGTAGACAAAGAGTAGCAAATAATGTGGTGGCTGGAGTGTAGCAAATGTGGCGCATTTTTGGTAATCAAAGTGTAGACAAAGAGTAGCAAACAATGTGGTGGACAGAGTGTAGCAAATGTGGCGCATTTTTGGCAATCAAAGTGTAGACAAAGTGTAGTAAATAATGTGGTGGCTGGAGTGCAGCAAATATGTAGACAAAGTGTAGCAAACAATGGTAGTAAACAATGTAGTGGCTGGAGTGTAGCAAAAGTGTAGACAAAGTGTAGCAAACAATGTCAAAGGTCTACCAAAAGTGAAGGAAGAGTGTAGAAAAAGTGTACCAAAAGTGTACCAAAAAAGCGTACATAAAGCGTACCAAAAGTGTACAAAGGTCTACCAAAAGTGTACCAAAAGTGTAGGAAAAGTGTACCAAAAAAGCGTACACAAAGTGTAGCAAAAGTGCAGCAAAAGTGTAGTGTGGTCAGAGTGTAGCCAGAGTGTAGCCAGAGTGTAGTCCAATTAGCCAAAATTGCGGTCCATTAGCATTTTTGGTAGTGTTTCCAACTTTGTGTTGCACTGCCACCACTCTTTTTTTTTTTTCAGAGTCCAAAAATGCCCAAAACGCGATTTAGTGGACACCAAAACTCACGCCTCTTGCGCACCACGGCAAACGTGACCAAACAAATGGCTGGGCCCTATATATGGGGGTGGACACAACAACTACATTTGGTAGTCAACTTAACTATTGCTACACTTTTTTGAGCACAACCAATGACTGGTCACTGATGCTACCTAATGATGTCAAATGATCCCTTGACTCATTGGTAGTGAGATCACTTTGCTTGTCGCTTTGCTAGTGTCGTTCTAGGTAAACTACATGTAGTGTAGGCATTCAGCCTGTACCAATGGATGGTCTCCTGATGCTTTGGGTGGGCCGGTTTGATCAACCTGTCCGTCCTTAGCTAGGCCACTTTGCTATAGACTGATGTCTACCATGGGCCCAGCTATGGTTGATTTGCCAGCCGTGGTTGTCGTGTACCCTTCCCCAATGGATTCTGAGGGCTTTTTGTGTCGGATCAACCTAACTAGATTTGACTCTTGTCGGAGCACAACCAATGGCTGGTCCCCTGACGCTACCTAATGACGATGGTTGATCGCTTGACTCGTTGGTAGTCAGACCACTTTGCTTGTCGCTTTGCTAGGGTTTTTCTGGAAACTACATGTAGTGTAGGCGTTGTGCGGTACCAATGAATGGTCCCCTGATGCTTTCTGATGGGCTGGCATGATCGATCCAGCTCATCGTTAGCTAGACCACTTTGCTACCCGCCGAGGTCTACCATGTGAGCATCTGGTTGATTTCGATTTCAATGGTTCGACGAGTTCTGTTTCTCTTCCGTGGGTCAATCCAACTAGCTTTCATGTTGGCTGGAGCACAACCAATGACTGGTTCCCTGACGCTACCTAACGATGATGGTCGATCGCTCGATTCATTGGTAGTCAGACCACTTTGCTTGTCGCTCTGCCGACGTTTTGCTATGGTAAACTACATATATGTATTGTATTGTAGGCGTTCTACGGTACCAATGAATGGTCCCCTGATGCTTTCGATGGGCTGGTGTTGATCAATCCAGCTTGTTGCCTGCTAGACCACTTTGCTACGAACCAACGTCTGCCATGTCGGCCTGTGGGTCGACTTCAGCACAACCAATGAATGGTCCCTGATGCCATCCAACGAAGGAAGGATTGATCGTTCGACTCGTGGATGGTGAGATCACTTTGCTTGATGCTTCTAGAGAAATCGGGCGAGCACCAATGAATGGTCCCTGATGCTTTTTCGATGGGCCGGTTCGATCGGACCGGGCTTGTCAGGCTAGCTAGACCACTTTGCTGCTCATGATGCATGGTATATGGTGTGTTGGCATTATGGGGTGAATGGGCATGTCTATCATGCAAGGTTGAAAGCATGGTGTCCGGAGGAAGGTCGACCGATGATGGTCGTGCTTTTCTCTACACTGGTCAAGTATGCCTCGTAGTGACTGGCTTTGTCTGAACCCAGTCATGGATGTGCCTGCGTGGTCGGGATGTACTGATTGGGAGGAAATGCAA
>JAHZSR010000240.1:0-25690 GCA_025782845.1 Boletus coccyginus | reverse complement strand
ACTCGGACGGCTAGCTCGGCCTCGTGCTCGTCGTCGCCCACAGCGGGCAAGCACCAAAATCAGCCCCGCTCGCCGTGCAGCACAATGTCCTCGCAGTCCCTCAACACCGCCTCGACGACCTCCCTGTCCCCGAGCATCGCCAATCTCAACGCGCTCTCCTCCCCAAAGCCCTCGCCAGAGTCCCTCCAACGCGCGCAACAACGACGTCTGACCGCCTCGTCGCTGCCACCGCCGACATCGCTGGGCTTGGTGCGACCTTTTTTTTACACGCGCAGCGAATAAACTGACACCGTACAGCCAGAGCCCGTCTACGGACATCCACCCTTGGACTCTCCCCGCAGGCCTCACTCGCCTCTCCGGAACGACTTTACACCAAGAAGAAACTCACAAGACAGCCAATCTGGCCACGACGACGACGACGATAATGACGATGCCGATCGCACGTGGGTGCGCAGCCAGTCCCCCACCCCCGCATCAATGACCCAGTTCGCGGCCAACCTCGCACATCGGGTTGGCTCGTTCATCAGCCCCCCGCCAGGGAGCCGAGCTCTTCCATCAGATGCCGAGCTGGAGGCAGAGGCACAGCGAGAACGCGACCAAAGCAGGCGCGAAGCAGAACGGATACTCACTCGCGAGGCAGAAGAACGGCGCGCGGTGGAGGAACGTGTATTGGCCATGATGAATTCTGGTTCTCCCCAGTCATTGCCTCCCCCACGTGGTAGATCCCAAACCTTGCCCAACCCGCCCTCGCCAGCCTCATCCGCCAAGGAGGGCGGGCCGGGCTGGTGGCAGGCTGCAAAGTCGAGGCTCACGCCCACCAAAGACAAAGAATCCCTCACGCCCGCCCAGCAGGTCATCGAGGAAGCTAGGTCACGTTCAAAGGAAACGGAAAAGAAACACCCCAAGGGCAGGGACAAGGATTGGCCCGGGTCTGCTTCGAGCAAGTATGCAGACCCTGCCTATCTCAACCTCAAGATCCCCCCCAGTGCTCCCACTTCCCGAACATCTGCTTCCCCCACGTCACCTACCCCCGACAAGACACCAGCTAGGTTGTCACCTGCACCGGCGTTACAACCCATCAATCTCTCCCCTATCTCCCTCCAGCGGGGTACATCGCCAGGTGGATCCCCTGCACGCGAACAGCCTCCGATGTACGCGTCGTTTACCCCTGCAGGGTCTTTGGATGTCCCAGGAACGCTGTTGACTATAGCCAAACGCTTTGAAAAACTCGAACGCTGGACTGTATCCCACGTGCGTGCCCTCGAGGAGCGCATGGGAGATGTCGAGCGCTGGCTTGTCGACAAGGAAAATGAGCGCGCCAAAGAAAAAGAACAAGAGAAGGTGAACGAACAAGAGAAAATCGCACACCCGTCGGAAACAGATCTTGGGACGATCAAAGACGACATCACTGAACTCCAGGGACGCATCACCGAGCTCGGGCGAGAAATGGCACGTCTCGCGACGTCCCCTGCTGTCCTATCCACCAACACTGCGGTTCACGAGTCTCCCGAACTGCGTTCAGCCCCTCCAACGGAATCAATGATCGTGAGCTCACACGAGTCTTCGTTCAATTCGACATCCTCCGCTAGCCCGCCGGGCAGTGGAGTAAGCGCCCCCGACCATGAGTATTCTGTCAACACCTCGTCGTGCGCCGTCACTCACAGCCCGCGAATCCACAAGTCCTCCTCTTGCCCGCGCTGGTTCATCAAAGACCTCGTCCAGAGCAGGTACACGCCTTCCATACCCCACGGGAGATTACACCAGCCCTGGCGACGTCATCTCCCCAACACATACCCCCGCCAGCTCTCCTCCGGCAGCTTCACGACCAACATCTATGGTCATCTCCGGACTCCCTCCGATGTCCCCCCGCCTTGAATTCTCCACACCCACGTCACCCCCCACTCGCATGATGTCCCCCACTCCGAGCGGTCTCCCGCCTCCAGGCATTCCAAATGCCAGACGAGGCAGCGTCAGCCCAACGCCACTATCTGGCGCGCGGAAACGCTACACGGTCGCATTAGGCGGCCCCATTGTCGCCCCGCCCGAGGTGGAGGCCGAATACGAACGGGAGAGAGCGAAAGCGATGATGGGTACTGCCTATTTCTCGACTGCCACGGAGAGCAGCGAAGAGGACGACTACGATGAGCACGATGCTGAGACGGTCGGTAAAAAGGGCGCGGCGCGTGCAATGGCTGCGGCCAAGCTCACGGGCGCCGAGGGGCAGGCTGCCTCGAGGGCGAGAGCACAGTCGACGTATGGCGCGTCGTCTTTGCAGAGTAATCAGGCAGCGCCCCCGAAACACCGTCTACGGTCGCAGTCGACCGACTTTCGGACAGACACTCACGCGAGCGGGGACCATCAACCTGGCCGGTTCGTCGATCCACTGGTCCTGCGGCGACAGTCCAAGCACGAGAGGAACAAGGACAATAAGCCACTGGTAGGACCGGGAAGGAAGGTTCCTGTTGGCCAGCTGGTCGCGTTTTTCAACTCGGAGAAGAGTGACCGTTGATGTATTTGCATTTGCATTTGCATTTACGATTTTGCTATGACGTACGATACCTCAACTTTCCTGTCGTGTCTTGACGTTTATCTGACGCGTTGTGTGGTTGCTCTTCTAATGGATTGAATACTAACTTTTCCGAGTGACAGCTTTCGAGAACTTTTGTCTATAATATCGTTTGTACTAGCACACAAGCCAACCAACTCACATACACAACTATAATTCTCAGGGGCAAGTCAGGTTATCTTCGGCGCGGGGGCGCCGCAGGTGAATGTCGAGTGGGTTGCAAAAAGGAAGAGGGTGATATCACCTTCCCAAGAGGCTTCGCCACCAAGTCAGAAGTCAGAGGTGCGATCGTATCGCGCCCAGCCCGAGGCCGCGTATCGTAGGATAGCATAGCACCATACTAGGTGCAAAGGATACACCGCATGGTAGAAAATCCCCAAAAGCCTGAGAGGCGAGAACATGCGATGCAAACGTAAATCCCATGTTGCAGCAGAGCGAGATGATGCGTTTCGAAAGTTCTTCCAGGCATCCTCCAGGACAACGCCCTTTACAATTCCAAAGGTCGTCCGGGGGGTGGTTGCGTTCGCGGTTTGGTGTTGGCTGGAAGGAACTTCTTGGGTGAATTCAGGAGTCTAGGGATCTGGAGACTATGCTGGAAGCTTTGCTCGATCGATCTGCATAAATCTCGATCGTATATATTCAATTGCGTTCAAGTTGTCGATGTCGGCATCACCGACATACATAGCCTTGAAGATAACTCTCCAGCGGCACCTAGCAAATATGAAAATACAAAAGAGATTGTGGAGTAGTGGAAATTTGTACCTTGGACAACTTGTCTTTGAGTCAGGAATAGTATGAAAGCTGTGTGCGCGAACCAACAGGAGTTGACGACAGAAAAAAGCCTATAAAAGAGTTGTTCCATTGATTCTACGGACAACATTAACGGGGTAAATCTGTGTCAGGAAGGCATTCGATGAGTGCAACGGTAAACATACTGCAGTGCACCAAAGGTGGGGCAAGTTTCGAGACCCGTGAGGAATTTTCTCGTGGTCGCTATCTTTCGCTGTCGGCAGGGAGATAACCAAGGGGCCCAATTATGAGGATCTCCTCAAAGCACTCAAAGCACACCTCGTGACGAACGAGTACAAGAACGGAGTCCTACTCAGCATTCTCACTGAGCCAGAATCGCGGAAAGAAAACAGACGAAGGGCTATGCTGAACGCGATAATCAAGGGTATGATCTGCCTTGACCTTCTGAAATGAAATTTGGTGGAGACACTACATGGCTCATACTAGGATCGGCAAACTCAATGCCCAGACCACCGCGGATAGTGCAGACAAACGCTGGGGAATCGCCAAGGCTATTTGGGTAAATGGTGAGGCGGTAGTGCATCAGCTCGTCGCTGATCAAGCCATCCTCATCTGTTTAACAATCATGGACCGCTTCAATTCCTGGATGGTCTCGGAAGCCGGCGGTTCGTGCGTGCGGTAGAGTGGGTACGCAAAAAACCAATGCATCCTACGAGGATGTACCTAACAGAACAATCGTTTACATTATTCCTTGACTCCTTGATCCGACGGTCGATCGCATCTGACCTTGCATTGCCTCCATGTTTAGGTGGAAATGCGAGCACTCATCAACGATCAGGGGTGAGGATAACACTGGCGCCTCTCTGAACTTTTAGTACATATTAGTGACGCCCGCGCGAATAAGATACAAGTACATACAGCAAAGTAGAACCAGGCGAAGAAAAGAAAATGGTCTGTAATACCCAGTCAGCTTTTGTGGTTGGGAATGACTCGAGGCGGGTCTTTTCATCTACATACCTGGATTGACGGCGGACGCCCGAGCGTTCATTCTGTCCGGCAACTTGACACTCATGCCTGTTAGTAGGGGTGCGGTCAAGGAAAGCTGAAAACCCGAAGTTAGCCTATGTCAGCCCAACGGGCCCACGTAGACAACTTGAATGAGAGATTCGACTCAGGTTGTCGAAAGCCTGCTAGAACAATATTATTTATTATTTATTTATTCTTAGAGGTTGCCTCCTAATTAGTCAGCATTTCGTGGGTTGAGAGGAAGATGTTTCCAAATTTGGGAAGGAAGCTGTATGATGCTCCCTCGGAGTGGCCCCTGCAAAGCTAATTAGCAAGCTGAGCCGAGGAACTTGCTTTCCTTCCACCACCAACATCTATCCATCGCATGCAAGTCCCGCCCACGACAGGGCGGCCCCCAAGCATGACCCCGGACAAGTCTACTACCCGACGGGCGACAGAGGAAGACGAAGCTCGTCCATACGTGATCGTGAACGACATTGGCAAGGGAAGCTTCGCAACCGTGTACAAGGGATACCATGAGGCATGTTTCGCGCGTTCCCTTTTTTTTGTTCGATAGCTCAGATTCCATCGCCGCCTATTAGGAAACCCACCACACTGTCGCAATCAAATCCGTCCGAAGAGATATCCTCACAGCCAAGCTGCTCGACAATCTACAGAGCGAAATAGAAATTCTCAAGTCATTATCCCACCGCCATATTACAAAACTTATCGACATTGTGGTATGTGGGATCTCATTCTTGTGAAAATGATGGATCGGACATGTGCGGAGTCGCTATCTTATGGGCATAAAGATGTTGTTAGCCATCTGGTGTGATCTTTCCACGTCTGGAATTCTCCCATTGTCGTTCCGAAACAACCAAATTTGTGTCTCCTACTCACAGGGCATCTCAGCGTGCGGAGCGGAATATATTCCTCATTATGGAATATTGCGCTGGTGGAGACCTCACCAATTACATCAAGAAGCGCGGTCGCGTCGAGGGTCTTGAATACGCCCCAACTCCCGGAGCTGCCTTGCAGTATTACCCCCATCCAAGGTTGGGTGGCCTTGACGAGGTGGTTGTCCGCAGCTTTCTGCGTCAGCTAGGCATGTTTTTCTTCTTATCATTGGGTGCACACGAGTAACATTACTTTGAATAGCTCGAGCACTTAAATTCTTGCGAGCTAGGAACCTCATCCATCGAGACATCAAGCCACAGGTGGAAATTCTTTTTACTTTTCTCCAGTAGTTGGACTCATCGAACATAGAATCTACTCCTGAACCCAGCTCCCCCGGAGGAGTTGACAAAAGGACATCCTATTGGCGTACCAATCCTGAAGATCGCTGATTTTGGGTTCGCTCGCTCGCTTCCCAAGGCAATGCTGGCAGAGACACTTTGTGGCTCGCCGTGAGTTCGTGTTCGAGCTGGGAAACGGTGCAGAGCTGAATATTTAACTAGGCTGTACATGGCACCCGAGATCCTGCGATACGAGAAGTATGATGCAAAGGCTGATCTTTGGAGTGTTGGCGCTGTATTATACGAGATGTGTATAGGGAAGCCACCGTTTCGCGCGCAGAATCACGTCGAAC
Organism: Boletus coccyginus; assembly: GCA_025782845.1. NCBI lineage: Eukaryota > Fungi > Basidiomycota > Agaricomycetes > Boletales > Boletaceae > Boletus > Boletus coccyginus. The sequence goes on along the minus strand of JAHZSR010000240.1, from coordinate 19,781 downwards.
TCCTGAAGAAGATTGAACATTCTAAAGGTGTCAAGTTTCCCGACGAGGATTCTTCACGTGCAACTTCAAATCACGCCAGCTCACACCCCACATCCTTGACAAAACCCGAAGAATCCCAGACTGTACCTCCTGACATCAAAGAGCTTATCCGTGCCCTTCTAAGACGTCGACCGGCGGAACGTGCTAGCTTCGAAGAATTCTTCAAAAGCGAAGCTCTCGCGAAGTCTAAGTTTCCTCGCTCAGCCCCTGGACCTCCACTGCGCGCCACCTCCATCGCCACCGTTCCCAGTATGCAAACCGAAGAAGAAGACGATTCACCCATTGGTAAAATCCCAGAGCACCACAAAGTAATTCCCCCAGAGGTGCTCGACCCCAAGGCGATGATCCCGCCTAGCAAGTTTCATTTTCGGAGAAGGGAGACATCGGAGGACACGACCATAGAGGCTGTTCCTGACCCATCTTCTCGAAGGTAATATATCAAAGTATCCAGTTTCTCACTCTGACGCTGATCCACCACTAACAGCCCAATTTCGTCGCGTGGTAAGGCACCCCCAAACCCGCTCGAACCTATTCGAATACGAACTGGCGCCGCACCTGATCCGGTCGCTGAAAACGACAAAGGTCGACCTGCACCTAAGTTCTTATCCACCGAGGGGTCGATCATTCCTGGTGAATCGGAAGAGGATGGAATCATTCGAAAAGAGTACGTGCTTGTCGGCGATGTGCGTGCGTTCGAGTTTAACCGCGCAGTTGATGGTAAGCTACTTCCTATTCCGCCTATTCATGTAGATCCCTCACCAAGGGATCCACAGAACTCAACACAGCCCGTCGCAGGGCACCTCGCGAGCATCGCACTACTGAGTCTCCCCTTGCGGATGAAACATATTCTTCGGATCATCCACCACCCTCATCCCGCTCGAATTCCCCGCTAACCGCGCCGATCCCCACAACCTACAATACCACGTTCCCACCCCCACCCCACCCTCTCCCTCCTCCCCTTTCCTCTTCGCCTACTCGCGTCGCCTCCAACGCACTCAGTCGCGCGCTGTCGCTCGCATCTCGTAAACTATTCGGGGTATCGACTCCCAAATCACCGATATCCCCAGGCTCCGGTCACTACCGTGCACCGCCGTCACCTCGCCGCCCGCAGATCTTGCTACGATCACCCACGGGTGAAGGGGATGTAGGCAAGAATGGCATCCCCACGATCCGTGACCCGATGGAGGATGAATTACTAGCTACACTGGAGGAGTTGGCACAGAAGACAGACGTGTTGACGCACTGGGCGGACGAGATGTACGAGGCCGTGAAGGCGGTTCCACAGAGTCGGGTGTTTTTCGTTTTCATCGTTTCTCTCGCGACTGATGGATGTGGTCCCGCACAGAGCCCCTTCCCGATCCCGCCAAGTTTACACGTCGTGAAGGTGAGGGTGAGAAGCATGCCGAACGACGGCGGAACGCAGATCAAGAAGCGGAATACGCTGCTGTGACGTGTGTTGCGGTGTACATGCTGTTGATGTCATTCTCTCAAAGGGGAATTGATAAACTACGGAATTACCAAGAGCATCTGCGCATGCGATATCCCGATGGGGATTTCGTAGTCAGCGCGGGCTTTGATGATGGTATACGCTTTCTACTTGCGACTACCAAGTCTGAAGCTCACCCCTCCGTCCAGCACTTGCGTGGTTCAAGGAGCAGTTCATTAAGTGTAATGACCGTGCAGCGCTCGTGAAGACGTGGTTACCAGTGCAATATGACGGTCCTAAGATATACCTTGACCAATTGATTTACGATCGGGCGCTTATACTCGTTAGTACTTGCGCTCTCGCTGATGTTATTATTGACGTTGTGGTCTCGCAGAGTCGAACGGCTGCTCGGAAAGAGCTCTTGGATCAGGCAACTAGTCCTAATGAGTGTGAGAAGTTGTACGAAGAGTCTCTCTGGTGCCTTTACACTCTACAAGACGATCTCCAGCAAGATAACCCGTTCATGGAGGAGGATCGAAATACAATAGCGACTTGTGAGTTTCCTTTGCGTCTCCTCGGTGTGCGTGTCACTTACACCCCGGGGTTTTTATCGTAGGGATAACAAGGACCAAGCTCCGCCTCGTTCGATGTCGAGCCCGGATGGGCATGAACGACAGGGATCGAATGAAAGACGCACTCGCGGATCAGAATCTAGTCGATGCGAGATATCCACCACCCTGGGATCCACAAGCTCTGGAGAAGCTTCAACAGCAGCAGCGGGCTGTAGCTGGATGGCGCTCGTGACATCGCCTATCAAATATTCTTTTCTCCAAGTTACGTTGATATTTTCATTATCTCTTCTTTATGATCATAGTCGGGTAACCATCACCATCTACTGAACGTTTTGCATGCGATAAGCTCGTGATGATTGTCTTGGTTCATTCCAAGATTGTATATATGATATTTTTTCTGTTTCTTATGCGGTGACATCTCTTAGGGGACCCTGTTGTTCACATACCGTTGTAATATCCAGTTGCTGTATCTTACTTTAGATGTCACATCAAGAAACATCTTAATCGCGACATGTGCGTCCAGGGCGAGTGTCGTAAAACTGGTGGAGCAACTAGTACAGGGACAATGTCACGGTAAGCAAGCTCGTTACCTGGCACATATAGTATAATTTTTTTTACAACGATAGAGCTTGGTAGACACGCATTTATTGCATTAATGCGCGTCGACCCTTGACTCAGGGCTTCGCTCATCAGAAATCAAAGCCCTTATTCAAGTCTTCGTACAATAATTCCTTCATCCCAGGTGGAAGGAGCGGTTCCCCGCCAGGCCGGTCGGCGATGTACTCTGCAGTGCGTCTGAATACGGACCATTCGTTCCGAGAATAAGCGGAACTGACTGAACGGCATCTCGACACTCTCCCTGGCATTGAACCTTATGGTTGGAAACTCCTGCGAAATCACGGGACAGTAACGTGCGATCAGGTATGCTTGGAGATTGGGGGGGAGCGGGGGAAGGCTTACAACATAAGGTATATCGTCCAACGGAACTGTTTTCAGATGGGTGTAAATGTGGCGCATCAAGCTCCGAAGGAATCCGTAGCTACGTGATGCTCACTTTGGTCATCGACGACCCGTTTTGTAACCCCCAGTGCCGTATCCGTAGTCATCTGCACGGGGCCAAGATGACGCGTCGGAAATCCCAGTTGACGGAGTTGTGATGTGCGGTCTCTGGGCGGATCATCGCCTGATTGTCCGGTGAGGACAGGCCCAGTTTTGAGGAGCAAGAAGAATACCTAGAATTCCCTGGGACGGGGTTAGTCGAAGAAGACGAATGACTACGAAAATCTTGCCCCGAATAAGAACCATTCGAATTCCAGGCCGTCCTCGGGTTGCAGTTTGCGCTCAGCCTTGGGATCGAGCAAACATACTTTAGACAAGGGAATGTCCTGATCTTTCAGCAATTCCAAGATGGACTGCGTGTAAACTTCAGAAGATGCAGCCGGTCTACTCAAGGAGCCCAACTTTTCTTGCAAAGAGGCGCGAGATCTTGGTGAGAGATGCGTGAACAGAACACGGGCAGATGCGCCAGCAAGCAACTTCATATGCTACCGACGCGGCTCAGTGAGGACAGATATAGTTCATTAAGTGACGAACTTACGGTATACTCGAGTTCCACCCACGGAGGAAGAGAGCTGGGGGTAGCTTCATCCTCCTCCATGTGCTCTGCGGGTTTTCTCAGTCGTCACGTTTCTCAACATACACCATGTCTTGGAATAACCTATGACATATGCTAGGCCCATCCTCAATCAACTTATTCCTACGCCCTCGGTAATGCAAGGGTGAGATTATCGATCCTGAATCCTGTTTGGGCCCTACGCCGCAAACTCGAAGTGTTTCGAGTGGCCTGCAGTGATGTCTACTTGATGACTGCGACGGGGAGGTTCACATGATGCTTACTTTGATATGACGGCTGTCCGACACTATTGTTAGTTCAATTCTATGTAATCGCGTTACAAACCAAGCTGGAGGTGACTCAGTGAGTGAACGAGGTTCGCCGATGTGCTCAGGATGGATCATCCCTTTATGGAATCCCTTCTTGTCCGCGTGCCTCGCGAATGTTCGGATCCGGAAATCCAAGATACTATCTCCGCATCCTACTTCGGTCAACTGGCTCTCTGCTCGCTTGTGTCTCCGAAAAATTGTCGTTTTTAATGGGCTTCGCAATGCTGGTAGAGCTGGTGCGCTTGTAGATTTGGTTGTACTACCATACCCGTATGACGTTGCTAGGGTCGGATGACGGCGGAAATGCTCCTACCGTTCACGTGGCTTCGGGACTCCTGTTGGTCCACGCATTGCACGATTGCATCGGGATGCTCAACAACGGAACTCTTGGGCCCCGCGATTCCATCGGACGTCACGGCTCTGGCACCGCTTCTTTCCTGAAATTAAATGACAACAGTGACGGGTAACCCAACTGAACGGTCTTGAGACTCAGCGACAGTCAGAGTATAAAGTGGAGAACATGACACTCGGTTGACTTCACTTGTCCCTCAGTACAACAAGGGTAACGATATACACATGGCGAAATTCAAAGTTGCAATATGGTATGGAGTCGGTGCTATCTACTCACGGTTCACTGTAGACTGACTAGTTTTGTGCGCATCGGCAGTGGAGGTGGCGTCGGTGGCTTGACGCTCGCCGTGGCTTTGTCTAAATACCCGGATATCGAGGTCGAGGTATTTGAAGCTGCCAGACAGTTCACCGAAGTCGGTGCTGGCGTTGGGATTTGGCCACGAGCGTTTAAGGTACAAATTTTCTCCCGAAATTGGTCGATCGCATTTTGACGGTATCATATGCTTGGAGGTCTTGCGGAAGTTGGGCACAGGTATCGAGCATGCGCTTGTGAGCGCAGCGACGGACTACGAGTTTACAGAAGAGTTCGGTAGGTCTATCGGGTGCTGTTGTTGACTCCATCTCCTCACAGGTGTCTAGTTCAGGCTATTAGCTATCGCAAAAGCGACCAACCCGAGGGCGTAGAGTTTTTTAAATTGATGACCAAGGGTAACTGGAAGAAACCATAATTTCACCAGAACATCTTCTTGATTGGCAATTTTTCCCAGGTGACTTGATGAGATTCCATCGAGCAGACTTTCATGGAATTCTACTCTCATATCTTTCACCGTCATGCAAGGCGCACACATCGAAGAGACTGGTCTCATATTCCCAACCAGCTGGCTCACTGACATCTCCCATAATCTTGACCTTTTCAGACGGATCGTCGTCGTCATGCGACCTGCTAGTGGGTGCTGATGGAATCAAGTCAGCCGTTCGTGGCTGCATGATGCGTGACATCGCTCAGACCCTGAGCGGACAGGCGGCAACATCCGCATTGTCTTGTGTGGATCCTGTCTGGAGTGGAGCAGTTGCTTACCGCTCATTAATCAATGCCGAGAAGCTCCGAGCTTGTGCACCACATCATCGAGCACTCCGAGAACCCACGATGGTAAGTTGGATCTTCTCCATCTTCCCACTTTGGTAGGAGTCGACTGACGAGCCCGACACAGTACTTAGGAAAGGACGCTGTGAGTATGAGACCAAATGGACATTCATCATTCTGAAACCTATTTACAGTTCTTCCTTGTTTACCCGATCTCGAAAGGGAAATTCATAAATTTCGCCGGGTTTACTCTGTCCAGAGAGCTTGTCCGTACTGCTTACCAAACGGACACATCGAAGAGAAGAAAGTTCGACGGTCCGTGGGTGCGCGAGTTGCCCAGAGAAGAACTCTGCAAACCATTTGAAGGGTTCGAGAAAGACACAAGGCCGCTCCTCAAGGTAAACATAGTGCGCATTATTGATCGACCATTTATACTTAATAATGCGCCATCCACGATAGTGCATTGACAAAGGAACATTGTGGGCCGTTCATACTGTAAAACACCTCCCGTCACATTACCATGGTCGGGTTGCATTGGTTGGCGATGCAGCTCACGCAATGATGCCCTTCCAGGGGTCCGGTGCCGGTCAAAGTGTCGAGGTAGCAATCCGTTTGCTTGTATCACTTCTTAATAACGACTGAAAAAAACACCCAGGATGCCTACCTTCTTGCCACGGTGCTTGGGCATCCGTCGACCAAATTAGAGACAATACCTCGTGCGCTAGCCGTGTACGACAAGTTGAGGCGACCGTTCTCGAGCGACATTTCCCTGCATTCGAAAATGAATGGGCAGTTGTGTGCGTGGCAAGCGGGGGACGTTCCCCTCACGAAATTCGGTGAGACATTGACGAAGAACTGGGAGTGGGCTTGGCTAAGCGAACTGGACGGTGCGTTGCACGACGCGGTGAGAATGTTGGATTCGTAGATACCCCCAAGATAATATGTGTTTTTGTATCGAGTACAGCGATGTCCCTGTCTTCTATATGCATTCCATTTCCAGAATGATTGAGCGATTTTAAATATCTACAGAGAGGGCTTCTGAACAATGTCCTTCTTCCCCGAGATCACTGGCAATAGAGTTGAAATCTGCTGTACGGACTACATATAATATCTGCCTTCGTCGCTGGTTACGGTGAAGCTTGCGTTACATAACGCGCGGAAGCTGGTATCCCCACGTTAGTGTGAGCTACCATACTTGGAGGGTTTTCTCTCAATATTGGTGGGGAGAACGGACTTCGAGTGTATTGTGACTACTTCAGTGACTGTGTGTGCCTGATGGATGCTTTCTATGATAAGTCTGCCAACAGTACTTGTGACGGACTTGGACACACATGAAACATTCAGTAAGTCGCGTGACATGGGTTGACATTTTCAAGTTGCTGACGAGACTAATCCTACTCCCCTGCTTTTAATAATACTACTCCTACCACACACAGGCAGATGCACCATCAATCCAAAATACGTATTCGTACAAACACGAAAGAACTTGAAGGCAAACACAAGGAAACACTACACTTGCTTATGCACCGCTGAGGAAAGCCTGCCCTTAATTTCTTCCGTGCCTTTGGGCTTCTCAATTTCCTTCTGAGCCTCTTCCGGATGCTCACGCGCCCACTCAAGCCCAGCAATGATAGGGTCATTGAACAGTATCTCACCCTCTGTTTTCTGGACAAGCCCCAAACTGCTAACATCGGACCTGCTCAGCGTTGGAATGACAAAGCCGACCTCATCGAAGCAAGCCTGCTGGTGCTGTGGAACAGCAATCTGAAGCAACTCTTCCAAGCTCTTGGGCGGAGCGGCAGGAGGGGTGCCAATGAAATACTGGCTCGGGAAGGGGGAGAACACTGCACCTGAGCTGAGCGCGTGGAGGGTAAATACGACAGCGATGCTCACTACAATGTCAAGTGCAGGTTTGCCATAGGCAGTGGGGATGTTGCCCAGGTTCTGCTTTGGGGAAAGTGATTTGAAGGGATTCCAGGCCTGAGGTACGATGTTGAGGGTGTTAACCAGGTTGAGATTCCACCCTTTGTAGTTCTTCGCAGTGTCGGACTTATGAGGCGGGAGATTCTTGACGAAGAGTTCGGTGAAGCCTGTGTTTTCAGGACTGGGTCCCGTGGAAGGATAAGTCAGGGTGCTATCACCGGGATGGCGCCGGATGAGACAAGTGCAAGTGCGAGGGAGTGTGAAAGGGCACCGCCGAGACTGTGACCGGTAGCAATAAATCTGTCATTGCGAGACCGCTCTACGTTGGAGATGAAATCGAGGAGTGTTGTGCCCGCCGCGCCAGGGGCGCCCTCTGGTGCGGCGGTGGTAAGCAGCAAATGTAACGCATTCACCGTTCTGGTTGTAATGTATGGGGTTACCTGGTACAATACTACTCCCCGCGGGAACAACGACAGGGGGATTCTGAATCCCCCCAGCAACCCAGGCATTGAAGTCAGCGACAGTATTCATTGCGAAGGTCTGGTTAATCCACACGTAGTCAGACTCGGGAGGGTCCCAGCAATAGTGATAACATTGGCCCTGTGTGCAGAACCGTCCTCAAAATGGAGCTTTAGTAGGCGACATACCACGAATTATCGGGTCCAGTATCGGGATGATAGATATCCCGATTACGCAGGGGCAAGAAGGGATTATGGTATCAGTGGGAGATAACTCACTGATTGGTTATGGATGGTAACAAAGGTTCTTCAGAGGAGAGCAATAGGTGGGAGACTAATGCTCAAGTGGTTCTGAGTGAGAGTAAGGAGCGAAGAATTGGATTGACTAATAAAGTCGATTGGACGATAAGTCAATAGGGAAGACGGGCTTAAGGCCTGGTCTTATATAGTGTTATACACTAACCCTGAAACCTGTTTCAGATATGAAACACGGTGGAACTAGAAGATGTTTCAAGTATGAAACATGTAAGAGAATGTGAAACGTATAGTAAAACGTGTATCACATCTTATGACATCATGAAACACCAGATAAGGATGATGTCATAGTCTAGACCATGAGATAAGAAAGAACTTATCTATATGTGATGAGTAATATGGAATAGCGTAAGAATAAGGTCAAAGACCGATCTAGAATCTGGTATCAGGAAATGAAAGATAAGATTAGAAATACCAGAATTCTCAACACTCCTCCTCGCTGTCCATGTTATGAACGAAAGGTGATGAGTCGAAGAGCTTTTCTTCCATCCTCAAACTTCTGCTTTCCAAGATTCTTCGTGAAGATATCAGCGAATTGCTGATCTGTGGGAACGTAGTAAAGTCGGATTTCTCCAAACTCCACAGATTCACGAATATAGTGGTCGGTCATGTGAACATGTTTGGTACGACCTTCTTGTGCAGGATTGGAAGCAAGGAATATAGCACCCTGATTGTTGACACAAAGTGGTAGTGGACCTATCTTGAATTGTAATTCTTCATAGACATTACGAATCCAGCGAAGTTGTTTAGCAACCTTGGTCATTCCACAGTATTCCGCTTCGGTGGAAGAGAGCGTAACTCGACGTTGTTGCCTTCATCAGTGGATTGACACTTTCACTGCTGAAAGTCTAGGCTTACTACACAATCAAATTAACTTCAAATGTTACAAAAATTATGTCAAATGGTATTATTTGATGGGAAGATTGCCTTGTGAAATTTTGAGAATAAATTTATAGGCAGATTCTTTTTTGCACTTTCTGTCCAGCTCTAGCCAGTTGGGAACCTTGCTAGACTAGTCTGGACAGCTCTCACAGCTCTGGACAGAGGGAGGGTTGTTTTGCTGATGTTAATAGCCGGGATATGATACCATTGCCTAAAAAGATGGCATAGCCGGTGGTAGAACGTGATGTTTCAACGTCTCCAGCCCAATCTGTATCAGAATAGGCACATAAGCCGTTTTGATCTCCATGTCCAGAATATGAGATGCAAAGATCCGGGGAGGATGATAGATAGCACACGATATAGAGCGCCTTTTGCAAATGTTCTTCCGTAGGGTTGGAAGAGAACTGAGACATTTTAATGACGGAGTAGGCTAAGTCCGGTCTGGTACCCAGCATGATGTATAACAGTGATCCGATGACCGACTGATAGCGACTTTGAAGAGCGGGGTTTGACTGATTTTGGTCAGAGTTTGGTCTCGGATTATATCTGGTAGGAAGAGGTACAGAGACTGGCTTGCAGTTCTCTTGGCCAAATCATAAAACGACTTTCTCCGCATAGTGGGTTTGGTCCAAAGAGATAGTTTGCTTTTTGCGATCTCTAGTAATCCTCATACCTAGGTACTCAGTGGCTTGACCAAGATCTCTTGATTTCCATCGTTTCATGAACGAAGCTTTATGAGCGAGGACTTGTGCTCTGTTGCTTCCCATAAAAAGTGCATCATCAACATAAATGAGGAGAATAATAATCTCGTCACCAATGATCTTGAAATAAGTCCCTGGGTCAGACTTGCATCTGAGAAATCCCATCTCCAGGAGAAACTTGTGTAGCTGCTTGTTCCATTGAAGCGCAGCTTGCTTCAAACCATATATCGCTTTTCTCAAGCGACAAACCTTTTTCTCCTGACCCTTTACTACAAATCCTTCAGGTTGTTCGAGGTAAATTTCCTCATCCAGCTCGCCAAAGAGAAAGGCGGTTTTGACATCTAGGGCTTTGATTTCCCAATCATGAAGCGCAGCTAGAGCAATAAGAAGTCGGAAGGTTTCAAACCTTGCTACTGGAGAGAAGGTTTCTTCGTAGTCTATTCCGAAGACCTGTGTGAATCCTTTAGCGACGAATCGGGCTTTCTTGCGACCGTCGGATTTCACTGCATATACCCATCTCCCTTTGACGGGTTTATGACCCTTTGGTAGGTCTACCAACGTCCATACCTTGCAATTGTGAAGTGACTGTATCTCCTCCTTCATCGCAATATTCCATAGTTCCTGTTCCTGTTTTGAGAGCTTTAGCACATCTCAATATTGTTTAGGAATAGAACCTGATCCAACTGCAGCATTAAACAGTGATCTCATCCTCTAGACATATCTCTCTCGATGTCGATTGGTGGTCTATTCCCATAAGCATTATCAGGAAGAATCCTTGATATGGGAACGCGAGAGGATCGTCATTGATCAGCAGGTGCTCGTGTAGAAGAGCATTCATCCCTAGTAGGGTGATGCTGGTGAGGTCGAGATCTAAATTCAGGTAGGGACTCATCAGGGTGTTGATGAGGTGGTAACCAGACTTGAGGCGTAATGCCTGATTGTCTCTCCGGTTCAGGAGGCGAATCTGTGACCATATAGCATTTGTGCTGATGTCGGTCAGCAATGAAACTCCGATGACCAGTGTCAGGGGTGACATGCTTAGAAGCAGGTCGAAGAGGTGATATATGATAGGATGGTGGATCATGAAAAGAATCCGGGGAATCCAAGAAGAGAGGTGAAAGCGGATCTTGTTCTGGAGGTGGTTCCCAAGGAGTAGTAGATGGAGTGGTATATCCTCGTGATTGCCCATCATGAGGTTGACGTGGTTGATTGGGTTGTTGACCTAATCCTATAGGTACGGGTATAAAAACATCTCAAGAGGGTTCCGGATCCCTTGGTCAAGTATTGTCCTTTAAGTGGTCATATGGGTTGTCTTCATCGGCATTTTCATCGGCAACTTCATCGGCATAGTCCGTGTTGATTGGAATAGGAGTAGGTTCATCCACATTGTCTCTGGAACAATAAGGAAAGACTTTCTCGTCGAAAATGGCGTTCGTAGAAATGAACATTCGTCGTCGCTCTTTAGACCAGAAGCGGTAGCCTTTGGTATTCGGTTCATACCCAATAAAGATCATCTCCTCAGATTTGGGAGAGAGTTTGTCTTGTCGCTGTTCTGGAGGTATAAAGACATAGGCACGAGTCCCAAAGATCCTAAAGTATGAAACATCAGGTTTGTCTCCAGTGAATTGTTCACTAGGTGTTTTCCATTCATGACGATGCATAGGTTGTCTGTTATAGATGTGTAATGCAGTCTCAACAGCATCTTTCCAGAATGATCTAGGCATACATGCATGTTGGCGAATGGCTTCAGCTTTTTCAAGCAAAGTTCGATTGAACCTCTCTGCACGACCGTTTTGTTGGGGAGTGTGGGGAACAGAGGTTTGATGTATAATGCCTCTGGACTGAAAGAACGATTGTAACGTCCCAGCCATAAATTCCCCCCCTCGGTCTGAATGTACAGAGGTGAGTGAGTGACCAGTAAAGGTTTCAGCCCAAGAAACCATCGATTGGAAGTGTCGTGAGACAACATCCTTGGTGCGTAAAAACGCAACAACTGCAAAATCAGAGTAATCATCAATGAATGTGAGAACATAACGTGCGCGGTATCGAGATTCTGTCGGCATAGGACCAACAAGATCCGAATGTACAAGTCCAAGAGGACGAGTAGCACGTTTTCCTGAAGCAGGATAGGGGCGATCATGCATCTTTCCAAGGGCACAGCCTTTGCAGGGAGAGTCGGTATCCGGGAGTGTGACAGTGGGCATACCGGAAACATGAAGTGGAGTGTGGCGAAGAGCATTCTTGGAAGAATGTTCAAGACGGTGGTGCCATAAATCATAGGAGTTGTCCTTAACAAGTGACATGATACGACCTTTCATTGGAGTAATCAGAGATGACTGAAACCAATGAAGGTTATTATCCGGAGATGAGGCAGATGCCCGGATCACCAGACGATCACTTGAGTCCCAGATTCTGGATTCTTTATCACTGATGGTACACTTATAGCCTTGGCTAGTAAGCGTAGGAACCGATAAGAGTCGGTGACCTGCATGCGGAGCATACCATACTTCATCAAGAACAAGAGGTTCTTGGCCAGAAGCTTTCTGTTTAACAATAATCTTGCCAGGACCATACATAGGAACCCATTTGCCATTGGCAACTACGGCTGATCGAACCTGGGAGCCTAGATGTGCAAAGTCACTTTTAAATGGTGATAAGTGATCAGTGCAACCACTGTCGATCATCCAGTGGTGTCGGGCGAATGACTTATCAGAATCTCCTCCTAGCGCAAAAGCGCCGTGATAATTGTAAAAGGCATCATATCCATCACCAGAATACAAATAGTACTCATCATCGTAGTCATATCCGTCCAGCACTTGGCAGGAGGGGTAAGGTAACTGTACTCCAGAGTCTTGTGGTATAGCCACGGTCAACGCCTCAGGCGTGATTGGAAGTACGGTCTGAATATGACTCTCATTCAACAAATTGACGTTGTTGAAATGAGACGATGAACTGGCGAGTCCACCAAGAGTGAAGGAAACTTTCTTCTTCTTCTCTTTCTTCTTCTTCGTCTGTCCCGATGTAGCGTTTGTTCCTTCAGAAGGGGCATTCTCTGAAGGAACCATATCGAAAGGGCATTTGAGACGACCCAGCTACATTCATCCCGTTTTCTTCATCCCAGCCAGCATTGGCTTTTGTGGAAGTGGAGTCGTCCATTTCGACTTCCTGAATCTCCCCGATCTCGTGTTCTCCAAGGTGATCTATAAACCTGTGGGCGAGATCATCATCATCCAATACGAACTTGTTTGCAAAGGATACTTCGTTAGCAGCTTTGCCTTTACCCTTGGCATTATGGCGCACATTGAACCATTCTTTCTTTTGGTTGCGGCCAGGCTGCTTAGATTTAACAGAACCTTTTCCTCTACCTTTCTGATTCTGGTTGGAGCCAGATGGTCTCGGCGTAAAGCCGGCAGAAGGTTGTTGGAAATTTGAGGACTGTTGTCCATACGTCTGTTGCGGTTTCTGATAAGAAGGGGTCTGGTTCCTCCAAGCATTTTGTTGTGGAGGACTGCGCTTTATGATGTTGGTCCTGTTAATCTGTGCATCTCTGAAGGACTCAGCATGAGAAATCCAGGCATGAAGTGGTCGGCGCGTAGCGCGGAGATTCATCTCCATGAGTATCCGTGTTATAACAGTCTCCATATTGAAGTTTGCAACCTCAATGGTTTGGGTAATGGTAGAGGTGAGTTGGTGGTATTCGTTTGGAAGGGATGATAAGAGCAACATGGCTCTAAAATTCTGGGGAAGATTCAAACCAGCTTGGGTAAGCTGTTCGAAAAGGGATGAGAGGCGACTAATGTCCTCGTTGGCTTGTTGGGGTCGAATGTGTAAGCGTGATGCTTGACTAAAGAGCAGGAACTGTCCGGTGAGACCAACGGTCCCAAAGAGAGCTCGGAGACGTTTCCATAAAGCTCTAGCGACAGATGGGAAGGCATTAAGATCCGCCCACTCGTAGGTGACGTGTATCAGGAGGGAGTCATTGATGGTAGAAGCCATAAGGCCCAAGATACGTTTGTCTAGCAACTTCCACTTTGCTTGGCGTTCTGCCAGGTCAGCACCAGCAGGTAGACCGGCATAAGTGAGAGTGCCGTCAATGAATTCCCATACGGAATATGAGGATAGAGTGGATCGGATGCGAATGCTCCAAATGTCGTAATTCGACTGTCCAACGAGGGTAGGGATTTTGGTGACGAAAGAAGCGTCAAACTTGACTTCGGTGGTAGGGAGTGCCATATCTGTTTAGAGGAGATCTGAAAAGACATCATCAATAAAACAAGATTCAATGATATGTGAAAGCAGGCAAAAGGAAGTAGGGGAGCAAATAAGTCCAATATTTCCTGGTGGATATCCTGGAACGATCATAGAAGATCTGATAATCCTTTTGTTCTGTAAATGCCAGTATTCAGTTCATTGCTTCTTGGTACGTTTCTCAGTGATCAGTGCATAGTCTCGATGCGGTTTAGACATCGGCAAGAAGGCATGTGATTCGAACAAGTCGAAACACGTCTCCACAAAATAATGTGGGTTACCAATATATTTATTGGTAAAGGTGCCTTCCTGTACACAGATATGAGATGTATCACAAGAAAAATAGGGAACTTGCAATGAAGAGGAAGGTAAACTGTTAAGCGTTAAAAAATTCAAGAAACAAGGATTTAAATCAGAGTTATACAGAAGTTCTTCGTATGAAAGTGGCCATGAAGGAGGAAGAAAGGTTTGTCCAAGGTATTCAACGATGTCGGAGAAACCTTCTACGTTCTTCTCCTTCCTAAGCAGCTCTTTGATGCCTTCTTCGTCCAGGGCCTGATCTGAGGCCTTCATAAATCGCATCACGTTCATCGTTAGACGTAGCGGACTTGATTAGTCTCTGTATGCAGCGGTGAACCTTATAAGCAGGGTCGCGGCGGTAGAGAGAACAGAAGTGGTCATCGAAGGAGTCGTTCCATGAGGATAAATACGGTGGTTCTGTTCGCTGAACAAAACCCCAGTCATCTGCCATGACTTGTGCAGGAGGTAGCCAATTTGGCTCGAGTGAGCGTTCAAGCTCGAGATGAGGAGCGTGGGTAGGAGGAAAGTGGGCACGATGAATAGCTTCGAATCCTTGAAAATGGACTCGAGTTGGAAGGGCATCTAGATAATGCTCGGTGGAGAAAGCCCAACCGGCGCCTTCATATGCAGAGCCGATTGTTTCACATTTAAACATGAAACTATTGATCAAAGTCAAAGACTTTGATCGGGTCTCGCATGGTTTAATCTGAATAGGTAAGACCACACGGTCGGCAGTGCACAACTCAGCTTCTGTCAGAGGGACGAGCTTGTCCGTCTGATAGGTGTGCATGAGAGTCTTGTTGGTGACCTCGCCTGTTTCGTTGTCGGCCACGTACGCGTTCCACGTTCTCTTCTTGGTGATCCCTAGAACCCGAGGCTTCTGGAACCGTGCGAATCGCAGTTCCATGATCTCGTGAGGAGTGAGTCCCTCTTCTGTTACGGGGTCCGCGGGTAGCTCGAAGAGCTCCACGTCCATGGGATTCACGAACTTGGCGTAAGCGAAGTTCTCTCTGTCGGAGATCAAAGGGTTCTGGGGTATCGGGAGCATCAAAGTAGGCATTGGAGGATAAAGAGGAGTTATACGAGGGAGGTGGTAAGTCTGGAGTAGACGGAGGTGTAGGAGGTGTGGAAGAGGATCGATATCCAGAAAGGAGCTCGAAGTAGGAGGTATCTTCTGGTTCGTTGATCTCTAACACGGGTAGAGTTGACTGAGATTGGAGAGTGGAAGAAGTCGACTGTTGGTAGGAAGGAAGGGATGTTTCGTTCAGGGAATCTAGTTCAACCTGATCTGAAGGGAAAATACCGTGTCCTCGTATTACTTGATAAAAGCGAAAGGGTTGATGCAGATGATCCTGTAAAGGTCTATCTGGTCCTTGTCGCAAAACTCGTCTTTCAATCTCCAGGTGGTCGCAGTATTGGCCTCTCTCTAGTCCTCTAGAGCAGACTGGGCAAGGCAGATAGAATGGAACACCAGGGTGTACCAGGTTATTGGACTGTGCAGAAGCATGTGCTCGTTCGTGTAATGAAGTAGCAGGTGTAGAAGGAAGATGGGGGTCTTGCTCTTCTGGAGCGGATTCTAACTCACGTGGTTCTAAACGAAGAACGACGTTAAGTGTTGCATAGTGCAATGGAATCCGTGTTCCAAGATGAAGTCGAAATTCATCGTGTTGACGACGAAGAATCAACCTTCCAGAAGTAGCAACGAACTCTACGAGTCTGTCTTCCTCTCTCAGTGGAGGTGTCATAGCATAGTTAAATGCTGCGGCAATCATAGCGATCACCATGACGAATCCAGAAACCATCCATGAACCATAATGCAAGAACTCAAGAGGCATCAGTACTAGTATGATGACATCTTCTGTTCAAGCAGGGCTCATAACCTATCGGGACGATAGATATCCCGATTACGCAGGGGCAAGAAGGGATTATGGTATCAGTGGGAGATAACTCACTGATTGGTTATGGATGGTAACAAAGGTTCTTCAGAGGAGAGCAATAGGTGGGAGACTAATGCTCAAGTGGTTCTGAGTGAGAGTAAGGAGCGAAGAATTGGATTGACTAATAAAGTCGATTGGACGATAAGTCAATAGGGAAGACGGGCTTAAGGCCTGGTCTTATATAGTGTTATACACTAACCCTGAAACCTGTTTCAGATATGAAACACGGTGGAAATAGAAGATGTTTCAAGTATGAAACATGTAAGAGAATGTGAAACGTATAGTAAAACGTGTATCACATCTTATGACATCATGAAACACCAGATAAGGATGATGTCATAGTCTAGACCATGAGATAAGAAAGAACTTATCTATATGTGATGAGTAATATGGAATAGCGTAAGAATAAGGTCAAAGACCGATCTAGAATCTGGTATCAGGAAATGAAAGATAAGATTAGAAATACCAGAATTCTCAACATCCAGTGGTAGCTTCGTCTGGCTTGTTCTTCCATACAACCAGCCCGCTGTCTTCTTCTAGATAAGATCAGTAGAAACGCTAAGAAAACGCTTACCAGACAACCAATCTTATCTCCACGGGTAGTAAACCTTTAGCGAGGTGAAGAGAGTACTCTTCTCTGGTCGAGTTGGTACTAGAAATAAGTATCAATCTCGTAGAAAGGGGTTGACTATCAGGCATGTGGTTTGTTCGTCAATCGTCAACGAGGTTGAGGGTGATTGGGGGTTCAGCAAACTATTGAGGGTCTGGATTTCAGCTGGGGTGGTGTACAAATTGTACACTGGATAGTTGGGGGAATGGTCTAGACAACTTCTTGGGTTGCTAGAAGGGTACTCTGTAGTGACTAGGGTTACTTCCCTAAGATGCCAATTAGCTCCAGTCGATTAGGAATGCTCAATTGGGTAGGTAGCGTAAATATGCTTCACTTTTGCTTACTGATTCACACACGTCACTTAGTCACACAGAACAGCTTTTCCTAAACTGAATCTATTATGTACTAAGGAGTTGGCAATCAGCTTAAATGTGCTCGACTCGACCCTTTCCCAGGGTACTAATGAACTATTAGGTCTCCCTACTAGCTGGGGATCTATTCCCTTTAGTTGCCCGCTCTGGGGTTTTCTCCCTAAAGGTGTCCTAACTGTCCCTATCCTAAGGGATACAGTATACTCCTAACTTGGGTTTAAGTAGTTCTATTTATAGCGTGGGAATTACTCTACACAGCCTCACTGTTTGTTTGTAGAGGGGTGCACTTGTGAGCACTCGTTGGTTGAGATTTACTCAAGTAGGAACCTTTTTCCTAAAAGAGGGAACCTGCCAAATGGGGCTGAATCGCGCTCCTTATATAGTAGTTTACATGTGGCTGTGCTTCCTTCGGTTCCGAGGTGGCTGTGCCAAGATATGACTCATACTGACTCATACTGACTCACTTTGACTCAACCTATCAGAAAATGACTTGCAATGAGCTAAAAATAGCCTTTGGCTTGGCAATGACTCATACTGACTCATGCCGACTCATTATGACTCATTATGACTCATGCTGTGCAGGTCACATGATCATTCTGCTAGTCTAGGGGCAGTGCTTTAGCTAGTCCTCATCTGACTCACTTTGACTCATATTGACTCATTATGACTCATGCTGTGCAAGGTCACATGATCTGAGTCAGGTGATTCGCAACTGAGGTCACATGCTCCAATTGCTTCTCTGACACTTGGCTAAGTACTCAAGGATAAAAGAGATATTAAGAAAATGGTTTGCTAAGTAGTTGTAGGTAGTAATAAAAGTATGTTGGGAGAAATCATTTTGTTTCTCCACAACATGTGAATGAACAAATAAGAAAAAAAAATAGGGATACATACTAGACAGTATGGTCCATATGTCCCTCAATTAGCTAAGCATTTGTACCGTGGGAATATAGTAAAAACTCAAATCTCGGGTCAAATGTCTAACATCACATATACAATAACTATGTATCCGCATCCAAACAGTTTGGTGCAGGTCACTGCATATGACTTCTTCCCTCCAGGAACAACAGCAGGAAGAATAGAAGTCAACCCCAGCTGAAGTGCCTTCTGAAGGGACACCTCAGTTCCCTTGTAATCATTGACAAGGTTGGAGATGATGGACAGAACGAAAACTTCCTGGAAGACGTCGAACGGCATTTCAAAGACTGGATACATGCCATGGGCAGAGGACCGCCACATCAGCAGGGCATAGTGAGGTGGGTGCACCGTTGGGTTTCACTGGGGGTCTGTGGTTGGGCGACGGATATGAGTTTCTTAAATACTCCGTCCACAAGTAGTTCTTGTCCACTTTGATCATGGATGGAAATAAAGCTGATCACAAGTTCAACAGAGCCCGATAGGAGTGATACCATTACCAAGCACAGATTAGGAGCTGGAAACTGTGAGTGAGCCAGGGGAACTAAGAAGACTTTTATTCCAGTCTAGATTTCTACCTGAACTCATGTGATCGTTCAGCACAGAGATCCAGAGCAAAAGCCCTCAGGTTCTCTGCGTTCATCCCGAATGGCAATGCGAATGAAAGAACAGATGATAATAACATGATTCGGGTCAGGACCTAGAAGCCCACAGATGGACACTCTCACTCTATGGGTAATCTGTTACTAGTCAGCCGAGGAATGCCACCAAGTATTTACTCACATGCACAAAAAATAGAATAGGGTGGTGATGTTTTATTTAACTAGATTTGGACATTCAAAACTCGAGAAGTCATATTCATAAAATGCTGTACACCCACGGGGACAAGACGAACCCATAGTATGGCTGTGGAGTTCTGGTGGGAACAGAGCATATCTAGATCAATAATCTAGCAAGGGGTGTCAATATATCATTCAGGGTTTAACTGGAAATGATAAGTTCAACCATTTATGTATCATGATAATGACCACCAATCAGTGAGTATCAAGATGATATGGGGGCCACACTAGAACTTAGAAGGTACCTTCCCTGTACTGAGTAGAGCATCCGAATCGAGAATCCAGTGATGGGGAACAGAGACTCCGTCCCAGGTCTTGGGTATGCTTACACAGCATGTCATCACTACCAGGTCACAATGTGGGTGGGATGACCAGTATTGTGGG
The DNA here is from genome assembly GCA_025782845.1 of Boletus coccyginus. Classification (NCBI taxonomy): domain Eukaryota; kingdom Fungi; phylum Basidiomycota; class Agaricomycetes; order Boletales; family Boletaceae; genus Boletus; species Boletus coccyginus. The sequence continues at coordinate 485 of JAHZSR010000240.1, read as the reverse complement.
AGAGATCATGTTTGCGGACGTGGAACTGCCAGTGGATGGGGCTCGTATTTTCAAAAGTGGTGAGCTTGAGCAACTCTCCGCTGTGGTTGTAACATGCATGCATGTATCACCAGCCTAATTGGCGCTCAAAATATCAACCTGTTGTAAGGACTACTGGAGATGAACGAATACAAACATTAATTGTGAAAATGCAGAACCTAAATAAACAGGCTGAACATCACCAGTCAAGTATGAACGAGACTAGAGTATATACCTAAACAGACAGGATTAATCTCTATGGTATGTCAGTCCAGGTAAATGCTAAGGAATGTAACTAGAGCTTACCTCCAGTCGAGTGTGAATGAGACTGAGCTTGGAAGCAGGAAGCGGCACAGTGCGGAAGTAAACACGCCATCCAAATAAGGAAATGCTAACAAAGTAAATGGAAATCATTTATTGTCTTTTTCAGGTAGGTTGTCACCATGAGAAATTTGCACATAAAAAGC
>JAHZSR010000239.1:0-25713 GCA_025782845.1 Boletus coccyginus | reverse complement strand
AGATTTCCCTTCCTCTTTCTGGCATGCGGTTGTCCTCCAGGTTCGTGATGTGTCTCCTATGTGTCGTTTAGAACGCCAAGCTCTCTATGATATCAGTTTGCAGGATTCTTCATTGCTAGGGTAAGCGAACCTTGAAAGCTCGACTGCGCAGTGCGGCTAAGTTGTCGATTAATTCCCACAAGGGTACACTTGTTGGCTCGGCACTCCCGCCCTACAGTCTTTTGGTTGCGTTTGCTCTTTGCGATTCGATATGGATATCTCTCGTTGACGTGGTTCGTAGTCCATTACCATCATCAGTCTGTCTGATAGCACTGGCGACTAGGTTTATGGACTTCATCATTCGTCGTCCGTTCATCTCATCAACACTGTGATGTTCGCGCAATCGTGCCTCGTACATTCTTTATTGTTTCTATTGCATCCATCGTATAGCGCCTCGCATCCATATCGTAATCCTTTCGTACATGCACTTCAACCGTTGCCTTTACTTGACGCGGTGAAAGACATCGTAGCGATATCCATGATACAGCGTGAGTAACCAGTCGTTCACCGATGTGACTACATATGATCTCACACTTTACAGAGTATGGTGCAATCAGTCAGGGAGTTCTTGCTTCCCTGGCGTCGACCTTATTGGTTATTGTTGATACGTGGAAGTTCGTCGAGTCCCCGTATTCCGGGTTTCTCGGCTGTCTGATCGCCATTCTGGGAGCTGGCATATTCGTTGTTGATGGGCAGCATACAGACGAGCAACAGCATGATCTCTCAGTTTCTGTAAGCCTCTTGATCTGAAACTTGGTTTCTATTGGTTAATGTATGGACGACAGTATCGTAGATGTTTTGCAGCTGCGATGATATCTTTGGTGGCATTGGGGTACATTATCGTCGCCATATCCCAGAGCTTTGGGACTGATTCCTCGGAATTGTCTTCCGTGTGGGGAAAGATATCTGGTGTATCGAAGGATCGTTCCGACTGCCGTGTGCCAGAACCACCGGCTCTAACACACGCGCAGACGATCACCAGTTATACTCATTTCAGCAACGTTCTGCTCATCGTTTTTTTCAGCCACCCTCGGTATGATGCTAACCTGGACTACCATAAAGAAGTGTATGCCGATTATTTCCCGAACGTGAGCGGTTGACACGGTTGAAGTACGTTAGGATCTGTTCTGACGATGAAGGGTGTAGATCGTTTATATCGGTCCTGCAACTCGCGAAGATAAGGGGTTTGCACATTCGTATGATGTCCTCGTTGACTCGTTCCAATCGGAAGAGGATCTCAGCGACCCCCTTTTCTACAGGATGGCGGGGCGGGTGAGTGCACACCGTTGTCAGTGCGGGGAGTATACAATCACTTATCGCTGGCCCAGATGGCGCACCACATGCTCTACACAGCTATGCGCGAATACGGTTGTTACGACGGTTATCTTTGGGTGCCTTTTGATACACTCCTCAATGTTCCCCGACTCCAGCAATTCAATCAAAGCTTGTTTTGGTATCATTCTCCTTGGGGACAGCCTGTTCCAAATCCTGCCCTTGGTGACCTTGCAGAACCCGGGTTGAACCTGAGCCGACACGCCCCTCCTGCGAAGATCTCCCCCGATACATCCATCAATCTTACAGAAACATGGAGGGGTTGGGGCCCTGATTGGTGGTAAGTTCACAGTAACGCTCAAAACGTTGCATGACTGAACAAATTGTCTCTCGGATTGCAGGTGGGGGTAAGCCTCGCACCGATAACCGCCGTGGTCATCGTACTGACTATCCTCACCCTCAGCGACCCCCACGTTGGTGTGTCCGTATGCATGAACGCGTTTCACAAGGTGCCTGAGGAGATGCGCGCACACCTCGCTCAACTTAACAGTGGGCAGACGAGGCTCATCGGTGGCTCCGTGGACACGCTGTACATCCCAGGCCGTCATCGCAGGGCATTCATGGACGTATTAGCGCTCTTCCTCGAGACGGATTGTTTCCTCGAGATCGCGACGCCAACGACCGTCCATCTTGTCGTTCCCCCGGGGGAACCGATCCAGTTCGTGGACCACGTGCGTGACGTGTTTTCTTTCCCCTTTTACCTTTTCGGTTGACGGTCGCATGTGTTTTTGGACGTGACAGTGGTGGATTTACCAACCTCCGTTTAATGCGTCGTTTGTGAGGCAGAAATGGGCGGAGGGCTATGAGGTGGATACGTTTCATACGTTTCACTGGGGCGAACGCGGCGAGGACGGGGTCTGGCGGGGCGATCCTCGTCACGTTGCAGATGTGCGGCATCTCCTACGAGAATCGGCAAATCGACAGGGCTTGGGCGATGTGTTTCCGGTGAATCTGGGCGACGGGGATGGCACGACGTAGGCTGGATCTCCTTAGGGTGGTACTAGGCGCGGTATTTAAGTGAACTGGTGTGAGAGGCCTCGTTATCAATTCACAGAAGATAGCCTGCGAAATGAAAATGTGTTCAGTATGACGGGAACGTTCTACAAGTTACCGTGTGCGCAATGCCTGCTCTGCAGCCTGAGGCATGCACACTCATTTCTAACTGATTTGTTTCCTCCCATACTTGTCCTGTCCCATCCCAGCCACTTTCCAAGATCCTTCTTGTCCAGCAAGGTGAATAACAAAGGTGTGGCAAAAAGGACAGTGGACTGTTGAATGTATCATTACCATTACATACTTTAAATCATATCCAGGCATTGGCATAACTGTAGTTGTTCAACTGAAACTGTGAGCACTTAGATCTCACATGTACATAGAATAATCCAAGCAGTCAATCTTGAGGAATGTCTTGTGCAGTCAGTCAAGCAAAATTCACATACAACATGTTTACTATTACACTTCTTGCCACAACACTGCCTACTGCATTCAAAGGAACCTGGGATCACCATTGTAAGCTGAAGCTACAGTTGTGGGGGCACAGATTCATCATTTCCAGCATGATAAAATGTACCTGTCTCATGATCGACCAAACCATCTGACGAGATCCAATCTTGCCAGGGGATGGCATCAGGAATATCTGGAGCTGTAGGTTGGAGGGGATGAAATCCACAGACACGGATCTCATGGATAATGAACAGAGATGGAAAGGGTGCATGGTGGTCCTTGATGTCAAGGGCAATTGCTTTACCATGAAACTGCTGAAGTGTGGGTGCACCAGAGTAGTTCACAAACACAAATTTGCAAATCTGATTTCCAATGCTGTCAGTACTTGATCCGATATCAATGCAAAGGTGAGATCCAACTCACATCAGGAATGTAGCGTATGAAGAAAGCATAACGATTAAAAGCATTACGATGGTTGGGACACATGAGGAGGCCGTTGCGGGATTCATGCTCGGGATGACTCTTGGCCAGCAAAGGAATCCAGTTTTTGTACTTCAATGAGTTCCACTATGCTTTATGTCAGCCTCAAGGTAGCTCAACAGGCATCTCAGCCTACCAATGGCTGCTCTGATTCCATGGAAATATAACAATGTTGCAGCGCTGCAGAATGTCCGCAGATGACACAGCGCTGTTGACCAAGAAACATGTCCCGCCTATCTACTCCGGTGTTAAATGCGGTGGTTGCCGACTCGGATGATACCGACATATCATGGTCTTTGTAACCATATCCAGAGGGTGGGCCGTTCACTGGGAGGGGAAGCTGGAATGTGGACAAGGGCGGCATAGCAGATGGGCGATTCAGATAAAGGGGTACATAAAGGTGCACACTACAGCCTGCACCGAAATGTTCATCTTCACCCGGAGTCTGCTATCCGACTTTCGACAGCGCAAGCAGGCCGCGCAACTGTAACCGAGCCCTTCCATGAAGCGAAGTTGGCGAGCCTTTCTATGATACGCTGCGGATGGCTGAGCGAGCTCGCACAAGCTGCAACATGCTCAAACGCGTCACGACCGCGGCCGCAGCCAGCCGCCCATCCCATAAGAGCACGACGCCGGCCACAACACCCGTTTCAGATAGCAAGCTCTGCCATGTTCGCCACCGCCCGTCTCCTACTCTGCCCATACTCCGAGGCTGATCTCGACGACCTGATACTCCTCTGGAACGATCCCCGCGTCCGACTGCTCGTGACGACGGACGAGCCCGCACCCCGCAGTCCGCAGCTCAGGAAATCCCTCCGCGCACAGATGCAACGCGCCGTGTTCAGCGCCATCGTCCGACATCGAGACACGGGCGAATTCATGGGCCAAGTCGTACTCCGCGTGCCCGAGCGCAAGAACCGCGACGGGGCGTACGGCGTCTGTCTCTTGCCTAGGTTTTGGAATTGTGGCTATGGCAGCGAAGTGACGGCGTTCGTCGTCGATTATGCGTTCCGGTGGATTGGGCTGCAGCGGTTGTCGTTGTCCGTGTATGCGAGTAACGAGAGGGCGGTCGCGGTTTATGAAAAGGCGTGAGTAGCAATGATGGCTTTGTCACAGAGGACGTCATTGACGTTGCGAGCACTCAGGGGGTTCGTGATCGAAGGGCGAAAGCGGGCGTGCGTGTGGTCCAACGACCGCTGGGAGGACGTCCTGTTCATGGGCATCCTGCGAGACGAGTGGATAGAGAGAGTTTCCATCCTTGATCAATGAAAAGAAAACTAAAGTAAACCAGTCACGAACTCACTTCAGTGATACATATACCACAAACTACATAACTGTGTAATAACAAGCGAGCACGTATACGATACTGGCAGCGCGAGTCGAAGACAAGGGCTATATCGCAGTGTGATCATGCCACGTCCGTGAAATAGTCGGCCAAAGACTCTTGTATCTCCTTCAACTTTCCAGAAGTTGCCACCAAGGCGCTTTCTTTGCACCACGGCATCGCATCTAGTAAACCATGAGTAGATATCTCGCGTTCTATAAGCGCTTTCAGAATGCATTCCGCCAGGGTCATCTTTCCGATGACGTCCGCGTACTGCAAAGGCAGCCCGTGCTTCGCCATATCCAGTGTCGACCGCCAAAGCCCAGCCCATGCTTGGTTGCACCGTACTTGGACACTACCAGTACAACGTGGGTGGTGCTGCAGTAATGGGGGTTCGTTTGGGAGGCGCTCACAGAGCCGGCCGAGGGCATAGTGCCCGGACAACAAGCGTATGCGATGTGTGCGTGTCAGTTGTTGGTCCGCATCCCAGACCTCGCGCCCCTGCAGCAGCATGGCATGATACGCCAACCCGAGAAGCGAACGCAAATTGAGCCGCTCTGCCATTCCAATCGCGAGGGCAACGTCCTTGCCGGAAGAAATGAGGCGCTTCCATCGGACTGTTGCGGCTTCGAGAAGATCGCGCTGTTCGCAGAGCGACGCGAGCTCGGTGAGTTGTACCAGATTCGGGCCGTCTGCATCGTCCGCGTGAGAATGCACGGGACGCATGTATATCGTCTTGAGTTTGTCCAGAGCCCAGTTCTCGATGGCGCGGAACTCGTATTTGTGGGTGATACGCGCAAGGTTGAACAATTTGAGACTGATCGCCTTGGTGGACATCGCACCTTCCAATTCGTGTGGTCTGTGGTAGACACGGGGCTCATGACACCGCTAAATCCCAAGGGCATGAAATGTACGTACAGCGCGTACAATGCCCACAAAAGGGATCGGAATTCGTCTGCAGTGTCGCCTTGAAGCCTAATCGGATTGTCGTCGCTCTCGCCCTCGGGTCCAACGGTGACACCCGAGTTGTCGGTGGAGCTAGAGCGCAAGTCCGAGTCTAGGGAGAACATGCTCTCGAACGTCGATTTCTCCTTTGTCAAGGCTGAACGGTGCACCTGTGTCGAGGAGCAAGCTTGGACACGGCTAAAATTGGCACGAGAGGGGAAGAAATGACCTTGAAAAGTGTGTTTTCGACGAACAGTACCGTATTTCCATCCGAATAGTAATAATTTGAGTCTCTGGTGGGTATTGGGATGGATAGTTGAAGTTGAAGTTTGGGAGTTGATGGGCTGACGTTCCCCGAGTGCATGAATGTGGTTGTAAGATAAACGTCTGGGGGTAAGTGCGCCATATTAAGTTGTCACTTTGGAAAGTTTCAAGGATGAAACAGAGCGCCGAGAACGGGTTTAACAATGATCGATGATGCGCCGACCGAGTCTGGTGGGAATCCCATACTCGGTCCCTTAATCTTATCTTGGTGCTCGAGACTCGGACGCCAACGCAGACCATACGTCTGCATTCAAGTTATATACCTGCCAGGACACAACCTTTCGCCTTCGGAGGCGACTAAATGAAGTGACGAAAAATACGCGAAATCGTAGCGAGTTTCGCAAATAATAGGTGAGGTAGACTGCAGAAGACAGCTAGTAAGAGAGCGGAGACAACCAGGAATGCATGCGATAGCGGTACTAAATGTTCAGAAGAGAGAGTAAAACTCTAGGAAGGAGAGTACATGCGTGGACGGAACGCATAGTTATTCGTAGGCTTACATACAAAGTGTGAATTGCTTTGGCGCCACATACAGTGCAATTGTTAAAATGGATACGCTTGGCTGCGCAGACGAATACATTGCTTGCAAATTGCTTCCGAAAGAGTGGTTTTGAGTGAAGAGACAGTCGCATCACGATTCGAGGGCCTTGAGCTCTGCAACAAGCCTCTGTAATAAGAGCAACAGGAATCAGAGGACTGGGCGTGTAGAAAGAGGACAACTACCAACCTCGGCTTCCTTCACCAAGTGTGCTGGGTCAATGTCGCCGGCTTGTGCTTGTTGTCCAAGCTTGATACCATACTCGAGCAATTGTTTCATGTAGTAGGGATTTATAATGGTCTCGTCGCTCGCCAGCAATGCTTTTGCCGGAGGAACTTCCGCTGTCAAGAACATTAACGAAACACAGTGGCACTCAAACCAATCACACTCACGTTCCCGCATGGCCAGCCATTCCTGCTCCAAAAGTTCAGGTATCGTAGCTCTCTCCTTTGGATTCCTCGCTAAACAGCTTCTCATCCCTCGGATCACGTCGACTCGGACAGGCCGTTTCAAATGATCGAGTTTCTTGCGTTCTCCGCTCTTGTTCACCACGCTGGGAACGCTGAACTCTGGGAATTCAATCTCATGGGCAAGGTCGGGAATAGCTTTCATTTTCTGATAGACCGATAGATGCTGGAAAGGTGGCTGGCCGTAGACCATTTGGTACAAGATGCAGCCCAGGGACCAAACATCGCTGGGTCGGCCAACTTTCAGACGCCGCATGCCCTCCGGTAGCTCAATAGCTTCAGGGGACATATAGTTAACCGTTCCAATCTAAGTGCTGCTCAGTGATGCGCATCAACATGTGATTACAAACTCGGTACCTGGTGGTCTCGTTGAATGTTAGTCGTGTCGTTCGCGATAGCATTGGCAATGCCGAAGTCGATCAGCTTCAATTGCCCTCGCACAAGCACGAAGTTAGCTGGCTTCAAATCTGAGTGCACGATTTTTTCTTCGTGTATGACATGCACCGCTTGCAACATCTATATGCCGGCTTCGGTAACGAGGAGCAGGTAAAGGGATGCGGGTTCGAGCGCACCTGCTGCCAGTAATATGAAACCCACACCATGTTCAGGGGCTCCTTTTGTTGCTCTTGCAACAGTTTCGCAAGATCGACTTCCCCACATTCCATCACCAACATAAGATGTCCCTTGCCGCCACCTGGTCCAGCTTTAACCTCTGAGTCAAACAATTGGATGATCCGGTTGTTTCCTTCGAGTCGCTTGAGTAACCCGATTTCGTTCATATACCCACTAATGGTCTCTGCGTCGGCCTTATCGAGGGAGACACGCTTGATGGCGTAAATTTCGTTTGCCGCATTCATCACGCGGTAAACTCGGGAGGATCCGCCTTTACCGATGAGATCGAGACGTGCGTATATTTTCTTGTTCACCACGATGTTATGGTTGCGTACTGGAGCGGCGACGGGGGCAGGGGGTGGTGGTGCCGGCCTCAGTCGCTCCCGCTGTGTGGCCTTTGCGTCCGACTCACTCTCCACTGGTTCCTCGCCAGCTGCCCAAGTCTTACCATTCTTCTGAACCCCGGTACCAGGCGGAGGCGCCAGAGAAGCGCTTGTCGTCGGGGGTTCTGGAGCAGTCGGACTACGTCGATGGTATACTTGTCCATGTACTTGTGATTGAGGTTGCGGAGGCTGATGCTGGATGACAGGAAATGGCTGTTGCTGCTGCAGCGACAGAGCCCTGCCTTTCGGCGACAAGCGCACTGGGAGGTGTTCGACAGCGGTTGGAGATCCAGCAGAAGCTGGGTCGAGGCCGAGTGTACGGACGGTGTCAGAGTCACGTCGTTTGTGGGTCTGAACCTGCGAGCGGCTATGTGCTTGTGACGTGTGTGTCGGAGAGGGCGACTGGCGAGGCTGCTGAGCGAAAGCATCGAGGGTAACATCTGCCATCTGCCGGCGAGGGTACTCGGCAGCGTATTCTGCATATTAAACCAATTTTAAGTGGATCAATGACGGTATATTGACAGTTGGCTAGCCAAACCTTCTTGCTCCGTTGGCGCACGCCGTACACGTGCAGAGTTCAAGCCTAGACTTGATACAGGTCGCGAAGAATACTGATTCTGAGCGGTCTGCAGAGCTAAATGGGCCCCGGGAGAGTGTCGCTCTTCAGCTGGAGGTGGGTCTGAGATACAGAAATTAAGAGTAGTTGTGGAACATACCGCCAGAGGCATCGCTCAGGCTTGCGGATCGCCGTGGACGGGTACCACTCGATTGTGTAACAGGGGAAACATAGTTCCGATGTCGAAGCGGGCCATTCACGGGCTGTGGTTCTTCTCCGCCTATAAACAGGTATATTTAGTATATCACACCTTCATTTCAAGACGGTCACAAACCTGTATCAGCTTCCTCGCCCACGTAGTCATACGCAATTTCACTTTCGCTTCCTTCATGTTCGTTGATTTTATCAAATCCGCCACCACCGACACCATATTTTGCGCCCATCAACACACGGCCAGCCCGGCTAGGTCCTGGCATAATCTGCCGGCCAGGTTGCAGTGGGGGACGCGACAAACCACCAGTACCTGACAAAGAAGAAACGTAGGCGCGCGCAGATAGTCCAGAAGTTGCGCGCCCATCGACCTGGCTCAGCGAGGCAGACCGACTAACTAGTCTGGGTGATGTTCGCCTTGCTGCGCCACCGTCGGATGACACGCCGTCTGTGCCATCCGAAGATGTAATCAAGTTTTCCTTCTCTTCTTGAACATGCATATCCCAATCCCCACGTGCGCGAAGCATGATATCATCACGTTCGTCAGCCTGTTGGAGATCTTGATGCTCATCGAGGGGTATACGCTGTGGCCGGCCTAGTTTACGGCCGGTTCCACGTAGGCCGTTGGAAGTGGGGGCTCGAAGGGCAGATTGCGCGGCCGGTGTGAGTGCGGCCGGGCCAGACGTAGCACGGTGGAAGGATCGTGCGGAGCTTGCGGCGGCTAAGGAGTGGTGACGATGTTGGGGTTGGTCAGGAATCGCACTGTAGCTCTCGGAACGCGAGAGCGAGTTGCGACGGGGATGGTCCAGGGAGCTGAGTGATGTCGGCGATGGTGGTTTGACATGGGGGTGTGAAGGGATATGCGCTGATGTTCCGGGAGATGATGATGATGATTTATGTGCAAGAGGTCCGTCAAGCAGAGCCTCATGAGGGGTGGGCGGGCTTGATTGGTTGGAGCGAGATGAACCTTTTGAGATGCGGACATAGTTACCAGCGGAATCGAGCTCGTAGTCAAATGAGAGCTCAATGATGGAGGAGTCGTCTGATGGAGAAGTGGATGGTTGACGGTTGTTCTTCGGCGCGTCGAGAGCGGTAGATGGGGGTGTGCGGGGTGGTGAGACGCGACGCTCGCCATTTGTTGGCGATATCGTGCGGGAAACTGTCGGAGGAAGCATTGATCTGGAGAATTGAACCTGACTTACGCGGATAAGAATATGAAACGAATGAAGAAAGCGGTACGACCAAAAGACACGTCGCGAACGTTCAAGTTGGCAACGACGACGGCGAATGCGGAGAACCGTCAACTAATTTTCTTTGTGTTCGTGCTGGAATTCGAACAGACACGAGGCAACTACGCGATCACGTGGATGGTTGTAAAGTCCGGAACCACTGCACAGCCGAAACCTCCCGCGTACACTGCAAAGTGTGACCCCCGAAAAACCTCTGGATAGTGAGCCCCATGACTCTCAAGTGATGGTCATACAATGTCAACTTGAACGGCACAATTATTATTACTTGCTTTGTGGGAGTAAAACAGAAGAGAGCATACAAAAGATCGTACAGTGTGTAATTACAACGACTAGAGGTGGTAGTCAAGTAGAAAGATGTTGGCTGGTCAGTACTAGTGGTCACAAGTCTGGAAGAGGGTATGGGTTTTTCATGAGCCGCTTGAACTTTGGATCCCGGAGACCCTGCACGACTTTTGAAACATAGCCGTGTGTGTTCCCTTTGATCGCAGCTTCATGAAGCGCCAATGGATCTCCATTGAGGCTGTCAAAGAATGCCTTGTACACCCTCTTGAGCTGCCGCCTCTCAGAATCGTCCCTACAATTGATGAAACCATAATCCACCAGGACCGCAGGATGCATACTAGACTCCTCCTTGGTAGAGTTTTCTTGTGTGATGGACTGCTTGAGGTACCATACCGATTTCTTCCAGTCCGCGCAAAGGAGGTCCCGGAGGTGATCGTCGTCGTGCACTTGCAGTCCCTTGGGGTGGAGGAGACCGAGTAAGCGATGAGCATGATAGGCAACGCAGAACTCGCTAAAGGTACACATATCGATCAATTGCCGGTACCGAGCACTCAACTGCATTTCTTCTTCTTGCGATCTGCATGACGCGAATCCGAAGTCAACCCAGAGGTCGAGATCTGGGGACGGGTGCCACCCGGATAAGAGCAGCACATACAGCAAATGACACTCTTGTTCATGTTTAGGTTTGCGTGAGGTGGCAGCCCTGATCTCTTCCGGAGAATCTCTCTCACCGCCTCCTGTGAACCTCCAAGCACGCACAAGCATGGCATCGGCACGGTCATGCGACGTCTTCTCGGATAGGGGTTGACCTGCCAGTGCAACGACGTGTTCGTTCTGTAAGAACCAGGAAAAGTAGCCACCCCTTGAACCCTCTGGGAGCTTGTAGAACGCGGTTTTTATTTCATCGACCAGCACCCCACGAACACGCCAATCATGGATAGTTTTGGGCGGAATCTCCCTATATTTAATCAGGCCTATATACACGTTGAGAAAGATCGCATCAACGACGCTGTAGACATACCGATATACAGGCCGAACAACATTGTTTTTTCTTCGGCGGAGAGTGCCCGATTGAACCCATAATCCTCACAGGTCTGAGGGTGCTCCGGAAGCAGGTTCTGTTTGACTGCTAGCGCCAGATAGTCGGCGGTATTGATCGGACGACGGGGTTTGCAATCGAATATGTGACAGACCCAGTCATACCTCTGGCAGGCGATTGAACAATAGTAAACCTTTCGACAGCCAGCACAGCGCTTAAGCTTGGTTCCATCATAATCATCTGAGTGACCATGACAGAAGTGGCATGTCTGGACCATGGCCAAGGGTACGGTGTTAGGAAGAGTGCAGCAAGTTTTTGGAGACGGTTTCGGAGGGGCGTTCAGAATTGTAGTCTCGAGCCCCTGGCAGACTCATCGCAGCCAGAGGTCACTTCCTCGAAGTTGTGTCAGATTACATAATATGTTACAACGACGATGGGTCAGAGCCTTCAGTGTTGTCAACAGGGTCCTTGCTGGACAAGATTGGACTTTTTTTGGCTCAGACGAGATGACAATGTGCTTAGGAAACAAACAAATCGGTTAATAATGGGTGTGCATGCCTACAAAGCAGGCATTGTACACACCCCAGTAAATAGGAGTTTATTTGTTGCTGTTGACACGGACGTTTGGCAGACGCCATGCCCTGGCTGCCACTACAGTCGAACCCCTTGTAACCCATGCCCTATATAACCCATAACCTCTTATAACCCATACATTTTTGGAGTTACCAAGTCGGTATGCAGGGAATTTTTACCATACCCCATACCCCATATGCCATGGCCAATTGGATGGGTCAAAACCCATATGTTACACCCAGATATTGTCAATATATCTCTAAATTTGGAATAACTGTTATATAATCAATATGAACACGTCCCCAATGTGGCAACCAAGATCCAACTTTCCGGCCCATTCCCATCACCGTCACTATGAAACCCATCGACCTTCTAAAAAAGGGGCTGCAGAAGCTTCAGAATCAGACTCGAGAGCGGAGAGCCTCACTTGAGGCCGCATTAAGAGCCAATCAACCAATTTCGGAAGTTGATGAAGAATGGCTTGATACTGTTGGAAATTTGGTCGATGAAGTCCGTCTGGTTGACAAGTTGGATATGACCGAGGAGTATGAAAGGGCTGTTGAGCAATTGGATTCACAAGAACAAACCATTGTTCAGAGACTAACTGATCTCGCCCAACATGGCAGTGGGTGTGCTGCTCCGTCAAAAAAGCGCAAATGTACGCATATTTTTTATCTGTGTTGGACTGCAAACAAACAAGCTGGCAATGATAGGCCCCATACTGGCAGGTAATGATGCCATATCGGACAGCAAGAAAAAGCAAGCCCCCAAACTTCAAAAAAAGGAGAATGCGACACTTGAACAACGGATTGAGGTGCTTAACTGGCATCACAACAACGGGGCAAATCAGACAAAAACAGCCAAACATTTCAATGAAATCAACCCGTCTCTTCGATTGACACAGCCAAAAATGTCGGAGTGGCTGAAGAAAGAACCCGGATGGCGTACGGAGCATGATGCCAACTCAGGCTTGTCTCGTTCAGTAAAAAGGATCTGTCAGACACTCCATCCAGAGATTACAGATATGCTGGATCTGTGGGTCTCAAAGGCGATGTCAGATAACATCTTGCTGACTGGCGAGGTCCTTCGTCAGAAGTGGAGATCATTTGCTGACCGCGCTGGAGTGCCAGCGGGTGAGCAGCTCAGCTTGAGCAATGGCTGGCTAGCTCGGTATAAGTTTCGTATGGGCTTGAAGCAGGTGAAACGGCATGGCGAGGCAGGCTCCGCAGATCAAGAGACCGTTCAGAAGGAGCGGTTACGCATTCAAGGGCTAGTAAAAAGTGCTGGATACAGGCGACGTGACATTTTCAATGCCGACGAGACTGGTTTGTTCTATGAGTTCGTTTCCTTCAATTATTTTCGCACTTGCCACAAATCTCAAATAAATAATATAGAATGCCACCTGATCGCGGGCTTTCCAACAAGCAGTGTTCTGGCGTCAAAGGGAAAAAAACCAGATTGACGTACTTACTCACAACGAATGCGGACGGCTCAAAGAAACTGATGCCATTGATCATCGGGAAGGCAAAGAAGCCTCGTGCATTCAAGAACAAGTCAGGGGGGCAACTTGGCTTTGACTATCGTAACAACGCAAAGGCGTGGATGACAGCCTCGATCTATCAGGAGTGGTTGGAAAGTTGGGATGTCTCGCTCAGAAGGGACGGTCGAAAAATCCTCCTCCTCCAGGACAACTTCTCAGGTCATGTCGTACCCGACACTCTCACCAATATCCGTGTCGAAAACTTTGAACCAAACTTGACAGCGCACGTTCAACCAAATGACCAAGGAATCATACGCTGTTTTAAGGCACACTACCGTGCCAGGTTCATTGATCGTGCCATTGATTTCTATGAATCTGGCATCACACCATCTCAGATCTACAATATTAACCAGCTCGAAGCAATGCAGCTCGCTGATCAAGCCTGGAGTGAAGTTGATACGACAACCATTCGAAATTGCTGGAACAAAGCCGGAATACTACCTGAAGCAGACCATGACTCAGAGGCAGATACAGTCAAGCCGTCCCTCCCAATCTCTTTTCTTGTTCATGCAACTTGTTCCGAACCTCCCGACGATCCCTTGGTGCAAGCCGAAAAAAACGTTGAACGTGCTCTTGATGGCCTGGAGGCAGTTGGAGCGCTCCAGCGCTGCAACCGAATGAGTCTCACCGAGCTGCTGAATCCGGTTATCGAGACTCACAATCTCTTTGATGCAACAGACCAGGACATATACGATGCGGTGATGGAGGCGAAGAAGCTACAGGACGCTGAGGATTCAGCCGAGGGTGCAGAACATAGTGCATATGGTGACTCAGACATACCTGTCGACATCATTTTGACACGCAGCGAGGCACTGCAGGCAGCTCGGGGGTTGCAGAAATATGTTGAGGAACTTGACACCGCTTACGCTAGCAACTTTACAGCGATGTTGCGTGCGTTCGGGCGAGAAACGCGCGCCTTGGGAATGCAGAAGATGAAGGAGACAAAGATAACTAGTTATTTTACCCCGAGACCGTGACTGACCTCGAAACTAACGTACATAGCTAACTTAGAGTCTTAGAATACATAATTATATTTTTCGGGTGTTACCGGTCACTGATCATGAAACCCATAGCCCCTCATAACCCATACCTTACAGCCTAAACCGAGGGGGTATGGGTTACAAGGGGTTCGACTGTACTCAGTCACTGGCTTTCTTTGTTGTCTTACCGGCCGTACCCTACACCGCACTATTGGGTCACCTTCACAGACCAGGATCCTCCACGTCGCCGCCGCTGTAGCGCTCCAACACAGCGTTGTGCTGGCCATTTTTTCCGGAGACGAAAACGAGGACAAGGGACATGCTGAGGGATGCAACGGATGTTTTATCGTTCATCTAGACACCCGATTGCACGGAAATCTTGTGCAGGACAAAAGAAATAACGTACTTGGCCCAGCTACCTGACCCCCCGCCTTTGCCAGCACGGATCCACGGTTGTTTAACCACGACTTTTTTTACTGGTCCATTCTGTCTCAAATGAGAGTTTGACATCAAGTAAAACGTGAGTGATCCAAGGAAATCGATGGTATGCGTGACGACGGCATTGATATAGTCTGGGGTGGGGTATAACTTGGATCGTGACGACATGTAATATTCGACCGAGAGTCATGGAACAGAACTGTGACACAGTACGTCGAATGTCCCCCGGAACAAGCAAGATCGAACCACCGATCGTCCATTCCCCTTCCTTTCCCTCGATCGGTCTTCCACCTCGACGACGTGAAATACCCCGACGAGCTCCGAACGCGCACACGCGATGGGCGGCAGAGAGCGCATGCAGACTCTCGGATCTCCTCTGCCGCCAACTGTCCAGCGGCGGTACGTGACGAACACCACTGGCGGGTGTGCGGTCGAGAGGGTTCGATGACGCGCCGCGACTCCAGGAGGGATTCACGAAGCTGACACAGCCGCTCCCGTTCTACCAAACGAAAACGAAAGAAAAGGTGATCAAGCCAGGAAACCAGTGGCGTCGTAAGACGCACTGGCATCATTATCCCGCCTCAGCCTCGCCAATCCCTCAGGGGCCACACCAGCCCTCGTCGTTCGTGCGCCTAGGGGGAAAGATGGCGACGAAACCCTGGGCACAGTTGTTGGGCGGGGGCGGGACAGGTGGTTCGCAAAGAATGTTATAGACCTGGAGGGAGAATCATGTCATGGTATCGTACTTGATTCAACTCCGTCTTAGTCATGGTATGTAAGTACAAGCGTCCTCCAAGAAAGTATCCACTGCAGAGATGTAAATTGAGGAGTAGCCGAGGTACCAATGTGGTATATCTGGGGGAGAATACGTGATAATGGTGCAGAATCATCAAGCTGGGGTCACAGCAATCTCCAGCGGGTGCAGAGATGCACAGGCGCCCTCTTCAACACCACCACTGGCTTGCTTAGAAATGTCGTGCTCCTCAATCCCGTCATTCTCTCCAGAGGGTAAATTGGAAACAGGACCATGGTAGTGTCGATGTGCGCCCAACACGTACCAGAGCCAGGAGACCGCGATCACCCCCACGGTGATCACTGAAGCATAGTTCATGTTTATTGGCGTGACGGGCATTTTCGTAGGCAGTGAAAACACCACGCAGACGAAGAATGTCCAGAGTGCGCACCAAACATTGGAAAAGACTCCAATCCAGCCATCGCCCATGTAGTATGGACCTGGCTTGAATTTGACTTCTGGGTGGGAATGGAAGACGCGTCGGAGGATGATGGGGATGACGTAGGAGAGGTCTAAAGCCATGGCTGTCATATCGAAAACAGCGTTGGCGGCGGTGGGGCTGGCTAGGTCAAGCAGTGCAGGAAGAACAGCAAGAAGGACCGTTAACCAGACGGCTCGCAGTGGAGTTTGCGTGATAACGCTGACGCGTCCAAAATATCCACCATCAGGAAGGCCACGGTCTCGACTGAACGCGTAGAAGGTGCGGGATAATGCTTGTGCGGCCGACTGTGACACGAAAAATGCAGTCATGCAAACAAAGACCCACAAGGTAAGGGCAATGGGAGATCCCAATCGCAAGACCAGGATCGCAAGAAATGCAGACCCTGAAGGACCGGGAAGGTCGGCGAATGGTCCCGAGCAAAGAACTAGCGCGATGTTAAGGAGCCAACCAGCAATCCCAGTACCGATCGTTGCAATGATGATGGCTGCTGGTGCGGAGTAAGCGGCGCGACGGAGCTCCTCGGAGATATGGGCCGTGCCGTCATACCCGGTCATGGTCCACTGGACACTCAACAGTCCGAGAAGAAAACTGACGCCGTTGTTCCAGCCTCCAGTTCCGTTGATAAGCCCTTGTGCACCGAAAACATAGGATGCGGGATGCATGTCGAATCGTGGGGTCATTGCCAGAAGTAGGATGATGATCAGAAAGGTTGCACCCAAGTTGATGAACACGAACGAGCTAGCAAAATAGGCAAGATGTCGAGTTTTGAGGGAGTTTAGTAGGCCATGGATCATAAGCAGCCCGGTGGTCAGTCCCACAACTTTTCCGGGGGTAATCGAGATCCCTCCGTTGGTGGATATAGATACCGCAGCGAGTATCAAGTTGGCCAGCCCAAATTCGGTAGACGTCAAGCCGGCAGTTTGACCAAGGATGTTGAGCCACCCCACAATCCAGCCCATCTTTATCGGTCAGTCAATAATTAACGGTTATTGACGAGTGAGAGAAGCGGCGAACCCTTGCGCGATACATCTTTGGGCACAGGCGAGCAGAGGCTCCATATAGCCCTCCGCAAGTTGG
Organism: Boletus coccyginus; assembly: GCA_025782845.1. Taxonomy (NCBI): domain Eukaryota; kingdom Fungi; phylum Basidiomycota; class Agaricomycetes; order Boletales; family Boletaceae; genus Boletus; species Boletus coccyginus. The sequence goes on along the minus strand of JAHZSR010000239.1, from coordinate 8,646 downwards.
ATATGCGCTGACGACCTCGGCAATACTGCTCGCCAAGGCGAGACAATTGATTGACCCAATGAACCAGCACCAAGTAACAGATGCAGGGCCTCCGAGAAGCAAGGGGGTGTTGAATGTGCTGGCAATACTTGAACACACACCCATGATGCTAAAAGCGAAGCTGATCGTAGAGAGGTTGGAGAACTCCCGCCGGAAGGTGGGGACATAGCCCAAGGCTCGTAGTTCCTCGTCATCTTGCTGTTGCGTATTCTGCTGATGGTGCTGGTCGTTGTGGGAAGGCATGGGGGGTGAGTCTGGGATCAGTTGTTTCATCGTTAGAGGAATTGATACGCTGGAAGACAGTCCGCGTGAAACGCATCATGACGCTAGCGGAGCAGATGAACACCGAGCCGGAAAAACGCCGCAACGATAAAAGAAAGAGACAACCACCGTCGTGGGAGGATCGGTGCCTTCTATGTAAAGACGGTGACGCCCAGCCCATCCTCCCGCCTTCCATCCACTGATGAGTTGCCCAGACTGCTTCAGAGGGTCCATTCTCGACGGAATCCCTTCGGGCACTATCAAAGAGGTGGGCGGTGTAGATGCTTACTTTGTGTCTGGAGCCTCAGAGCCAACGTCGAAAACATTCGGTGTAATTTACCTCACCGATGCGTTTGGGCTCGCGCTAGTTAACAGCAAGCTCATTGCGGACAAGATCGCCAATGTGCTTGCTTGCGATGTTTGGGTCCCTGACCTCTTCGATGGTCGTACCATTCTCGAACCCTCGCCCTTCTCAGCTTATACCACTTTCAGGCCAGCCCATGGCCAAACTAGACAGTTTGGATGCCCAGCTGCTTCCGGATCATCCTGGTCCGTGGCCGTTGTGGGACAAGCTACGCTTTTTCGCTCGCATCATTTGGAATCTCCCGAGCTTCTATCGTGCACGTCCATCCGCAGTCACTCCACGGGCTGCCGAGGTATAATCTCAAGCTGGCCCGATCTGATCTCTCCCTCACATCTTATCCCAGTTCATTAAAATCGTCCGTGAGCAGAATAAATATGACAAATTTGGCGCTGTGGGGTACGTCAGCGATGCTATCCGCGCACATGTCCAGGAATACTTATCGACCGCCAGGTATTGCTTTGGTGGTGGCATTGCCGCTCGTCTTGTGCCTTTCAAAACTCTCGATAGCATCGTGCTCTGTCATCCATCTATGTTGACGGAGGCATCGATCAAAGCTATTGACGTGGGTTATGCCTTGCCTAGATTCATTTATGCAACTTCAGCACATCCTTGTTTCAGGTACCCACCGCATGGGCTTGCGCGGAAGGCTGGTCCAAGATCATTCGTTTTGTGCTACCACGAGCTGACACTCGAGATCAGAGGACGTGATATTTTCCAAAGCCATGCGCTTGAAAGCTGAGGCAATTTTTGCGGCACGCAAAGATAAGGCAGACTTTGTTCCTTACGAGTTCGTGGATTACAAGGGTGAGTTTGGTCTCTCGTCCATTTCATATCTAATCCATACTCCAGGAACTGTTCATGGTTTCGCGTGTCGCCCAAACCTTGCTTATGATGAAATCAAGGCAGGGTTCGAAGGCAGCCTGTCACAGACGGTAGAATGGTTCCGAAAGACTTTGACACCATGATTCGGTTACGCCGGTTCACTCATTTCTGCACAGCACCAGCGTTCTTCCTGTAACCTAGGTTTATGTAAACAGTAGTGACCTCTTGAGAATTCGGGACTTCTTTCTCCTGGGTGGTAGTTTCCACCTCTTCAGATGAAGATGTACAGACATTTACGTTGATAACAGACGACTCTTTTTTCGTTGAAGGGAGAGCTCTGACTTACTGTAAGCTTGGTGGGAGTATTGTGGCTGTGATGTCGCGTTTTTTCCCCGTGGAAGTTTATTGCCACATAAGTAAATAACCTCGTTGCCGACGAGGTTCGGCCGTAAATCTAGTCCAAAATTGGGAAAGTCCCTGAACTAAAACTTGGCAAAAGAAAATCCGCAGCGGATTGGTGGCAGGTTTTTGAAACTGTATAGGATGGTTCTCACCTCGTTAAGTATCTCTCAGCTATTCCCGATAGGCTGACGGGTCGAAAATGCCCTGGTCACTGGTTACTGCGGGCGCTGCAGCGCGGGTTGACCGGTCAAGTTTCAATCTCAAGCCTGGCGCTCCTTCCTTGCCTTGGTCCGTACTGCGTTCAACACGTAGGCTAACACCGCGGATGAAGAGCAAACGCTCATAACCAACGTCTGTCCGGTATACGAAGACGCTCATCCGGCGAAACAGCTATGGGACATCCGATGTCTCAAGGGACGTGTTGGGCCTCCAGTGGTTACGGCAGGCCGCTCTACCCCAACCCAAGGCAACGGCGGAACCCTTTTACCGTCGTAAACAACTTTCCACTTCATAGTGCGAATGCTACACCTATTGAATTCCCTCGTCGTTTGTGTCATGCACAAGTTCATCCGGACAAGTGCTTCATTATGAAGTAGTCTGATCCGCTTCTCACAGGGTCACCAGGCTTGGCCACATTTTATGCTGATAGTCTGATGCTCACACGCCTCCCTGAACTCCCTTCCGGAGTTCTTACAGGTGACCGACAAGGTCAGGGCTAGATTTCCAGACAATTCGGAGGATCTCCATGCTCGTGCTACACGACCCGTGCACCAAAGCGCGGAAGTTGGTGTCACGGAGAAGCGAGCATACGTCGAAATTGATGCAACAGTCGGGATGGTATGTCTGGACAACGGACTGAAGGTCAAGTTCAAGTGGAAAGGCGTGTGTGACATTCAAATCGTTGGTGGGTGGGGGCACTGTGGCCACACCTTCCTAAAGTTTTTGCCCAAGAATCGTTGTATCCGCCAGCCACAGAGACTCGGCAGGGGATAATTTCGAGCTGCTCCAGACTGCCCCTGCTCGCGATGGGATATCAGTTGTCGGGTCTGTACAGTGGGTCGAACCATCCCAGGCGCGTGCACACACACGCGCAATTTATTTCAGGACTGTAATCTCCGCGCAGAATTTCACTTCGATTACCACCTTGGCGTCAATGCAGAGCCGATGGTGTGGGAAGCATTCGTCAGATGAGAGAGGTAGGATGGACGAAAGCAACGCTCTGGGAATGGACGTGTAACCATTGGCCACCCTACGAGACTTGAGGTGTTCTCAGCCGAAGAGTGATCGAGACTGCACACTGAATTGAAGGAGCTTCCCCCGGAAATTAATTATCGCCTTGCCGCAAAGTGACATTTACTTGATGGGTCGACGCAATTCAAATGGCATCCGAAGCGGTCCACTCGCAGAACGGACCCCAAGTTGATATTGCCAGGAGCTGGCGAGATCACGGCATCCATGTCGCAGTGAGCGTGGAGAATGTGGAGAATGCATACGTGCCTCAAGGACACTATGTAGCACCTCGATTTACTGACTCTGACTTGTCTGGAAATGGGGCTATTCCAGGTCGGAACCGAGTCGGGATGGAGGGAGCTTTAGGTATGTGGTTTAGCACTTGGTTTCCCGTTTAGGCTGAATTGGCGGGCAAAACAAGCGCCAAGTCAGTGTTCAAATCACCTACTTTGAAGTTATTGGTGTCATCAAGGACGCCGGTCGTGATGGGAACGCCTCCGACAGCCTCGTACAATTCATTGAAGATTTCGTCTTGGTACACGATGCAAGTGAGTGGCAGTCTGCGGTCTTGAGTCCAAGCTTCGACCGGATGGTGTAGGGAGGTAGCTCGGCGAAAAGCATCAACCGTTCTTGATGGAATGGAAAGTATGCAAGGTAATAGTGGATGAAGAATGGAATGCCGTACCAATGAATGCGAACGATAACTGTTTCGCTGGGGTTATAGGATAAGGGACGGTACTTTCATTCAAACTGACCAATTCACAACCCTCATGCCTCAGGGCCACAGGGACGACATGCCAATTGTTACCTCATACAGAGTGTACTCGTGAGCTTTTAGCCGAGATACGCCCCTGAGACCATTGTAGCGTATGCATTTGTCTCCTTTTTAAAGGATGGGTCAACACATGCACCACTTTTGCATCTCAGCTCGCTGATTACCACTGCGGTCATTGCAAGGAAGCGAAGACCGATGCGGCCCCAGTCGGGCGGCCGGGAGCGAAATGAAGCAGTCGTGGGCTCCAGAAGCGACGCAAATTGGATACTGTCGCGATAAGCTGGCACCCTGCTTCCAATGCAACCACAAGGCTGATAGAACAACTAAATATGAATGAGTGTGAGGGAAAGTAATTGAGAATGCAACTCTAGTCCCTCATCCGAGTAAGAAAACTATGTGAAGTTGAAGTAAGGTGCAGCATGTGCAGCAGGGTTGAAACGTTGACCGTTTGACAGGTTTATTACCCCATGGCTGCCACTCCACTCCGTTGCTGCCAAGCTGGCGACACTTCTGCCACTTTGTAGATGGTGCCAGATATAAATATAAATTAAGCCTTTACCTTGCGAAGAGAAGTCACGGTCAACCGGCAAGATTCTGACCCTGTTCAACTTAGCGCGGGGGGGAGGGAGAATGGCTGAGACTCAGAGCTGAAGCATACCATGCGGTACTAGTCATTTCCGTTATCAGTGATCAAGATGGGCTTCGATACCCACGGAAGAAGCGCACGGTTGGGGGGCTGCAACCACTGGCTCGCTCTGCGAGAGCTGAAAGTCCAAAGAGATCAACAGGCTCGGTGCCGGTAGCAGCACTCTGCATACATCACTTCGCTTTGACGAACACGGCCACTGTCCAGCCTAGCTTGGACAAGAGACGACGATCATCCCAGATGGGTTCTTGATGGAATCACCGGTGATTGACGGGTGCAGCCACTGACAATGTGATTGCTGAGCACAGGGCACCTATGAGCGCTCCAAAACAGGCTCTAATCTGTGACAGCTGACATTCGGAACGGTTGGCTCATACGCCGAGGATCCCACATTTGAAGTCTGACCGGGCAGTAGACAAGGCACGTTCGCCTGATACAGCCGTACGTTCACACGGCTTTCCAAATATAATGAGACGGGTCGCCTCTTGTTCCGAGTGAGGCCCTCCACTCGACCTTACTGAAGGGTTTCCTCTCTGTCTGGGACACCACCAAAACAGTCGAGAGAGATGATCATGTTCGTCCGATACGTTCTGCTCTTAACGTCTTTGCTCTCTTCTGTTTTGGCCTTGCCCCTGGTGTTGAGAGATGTTGTCTCCCCGCCCATCACCAGTCCAACAGCTGCTACCGTTTGGCATGTTGGACAGACTCAAACGGTCACCTGGTAGGTCGCCTCTCTCTCCAGTCCAAGCAACAGAATGCACACCCATCCTCTGTAGGAGTACCACTAGCTTGCCAGTGAACCAGACCAACCCGGTCGGAATGTTGGTTCTTGGCTATATGTCCAACGACAGCGAAAATCTCATGCTAGGTAAGCGTCCTACTCGAAATGAGTGGGGCAGTCCATCCTCGTACGTGCATGTTGCTCCGGCAGCATTGCATGTGTTGGAACACCTCAGCCACTACCACTATATACTAACAATTTATCAAGATTCTCCACTTGCCACCAACCTCAACTATTCCGCCGGACAAGCTCAGATCACGGTACCTAATGTTCCCACCCGATCAGACTACATCGTTGTCTGTAAGTGGCTGTCATACTACTACATGATAAACCGTGTTCAGCGCTCGTTACAGTGTTCGGGGACTCTGGTAACGCAAGTCCCGAGTTTACGATTATTAACGATGCATCTTCGTCGACTTCGGTGGTCCCCTCTGTGCCAACGAGTCCCCCAGGTTCGACCCCCCCTGGTGGATCAGCACCCGGTTCGACCCCGCCTGGCAACGCCCCTTCCGTAAGTGGGTCCTCGACGACTGGCGTGTTACCAACTGCTACGACGCCAAGTCAAACAACTTCCCATACGTCCACCGTGGTCGTGGCAGCCACAACTACCCCATCGTCAGCGCAGTCGAGTGCTGCCTGGCGGAAACATGTTCCAAGTTTAGGGCCATCTCTCGGTGTTGCGTTGACTTTCATCTACTTCGCTTTTTCATGAGCGAACTTTGTACTTGAATTTGGGGACTATGGGTGATTTATGGTCACGCCAAGTACAGTAATAGTGTTTGATTTTTTTGTGCATGATCTGTTGGTTCCATTCCCATTGACATTTTCTTCTGTACGACATTTACGACATTGGTGGGTTCACCCGCGACCAGGACTAACTCCATAGCATTTAGCTAGTGCTACGGTATACTCACTTTGTACATGACCTTGCATGTTGATTGTAACAACACTCTAAATTTGATGTCCATGAGTTGGCAAACCCTTGCGGGTATCCTTTGAAGAATAGTGGATCATCCAGAGGGCACGCACGTCGCTGCAACTTGACGTTATCGATGCTCTACATAGAGTCACGGGTTACGCAAGCCTGCACCTGCGGTGCTCGCTTGGTGAATCGTGGGAGTTGGGTGCACAATGAATTGGAGTTCACTGGAGACTCTATTCTAGAAGCGTTACGTGTTAGCACGGGCATGCATGAAGGATCCAACCTGGTGCTGCTTGACTAACATCGCGACCTTGCTTCAGATCGGAACGGACTTTCGACAATACATTCAAACTGTGCCGAATTCGGGAAGAGGGGTGATGTCGAAACCAGGTTTCAGCCTGCAGAGGTGATCGGGGGTGAAGCGCGCCATGGCGGTAAAGAGTCGCCCATCCGGGCAAACCCTCACAATCGAGGAGGACAAAAAGTTGTCCAGTCCATTATGATATCCGAAAGTGCGAGATCTAGGGGAGATAGTACATACAACTGGCATCTTGTAAATGACCGAACTTCGAGCTTGCAAGAGAAACCTTGATGCTTCTGAGAAATCGGGCTACGAAGCCCCTCGGATCAGACGCGACAAAATAGTTATGCGTTGCTGATTCCTAGATGGGTGTGTACTGGAGCTTCGAAGCCAAAAAAGGTTCCGGGCATAGCCCCTCGCTGCTTTGATCAACAGGGCGGACTATTCGATACAACTTGGTGCAACCGAAACCACAGGACGATAGCCATAGCGCACTCTGGGAAAGTATGCTGACTTGGAAGAGCTATGGGTCAGTCCACTTGATCTCTTTTAGAAAGAAAGGATACAAAGCAGAGGAGAGGATATGCTGATCGGCAACAAATAGCGCAAGAGTTCCCTCCCATGCCACCGTTTGCATTCATCTCTCTACTGTGGCATAGTCATCACACCCAAAGCCGCCAGGGCCGCGGGGAGCAGACGACGAGCCTAGAGCGTAGTTAAAGACGGAAATTCTAGGCCCATCTTGCGCAAATGAACTCGTCGGTCGTATAGTAGATATTAAATTTTTCCTGTCTGGCTCTACAGAGACCGAGGCTGTGAGTCACTCGCTTTGAATGATTGATGTTCATATAAAGCACACCTTGAGCACGCCACCGTCCGCTGATAGCTGCGCACCCTTTATTGACTAAATGAATGTCGAGAGTGCGCTCAAGCGAAGAAGGTAGAGCGGGGATGGTGCGAGGCACCATGAGGCATCCATGCCATGATCCGAGCTTTTACGACGTATTGTGGACTGGGAGTGCCTTGACGTCGTCTAGTGGGAAGATAATCACCGTGATCTCCCATCGGCCCATTCCGCATTTGATCAGCAAACGGTTGCTTCCAACCCCGTTTCCATAGCCATACCCATCTCGAAGCTAACCGCATCCAGGAGACGCTCCAATATGGGGAACATTCATCCCCCCAGAGGAGCACTGTTCTTTTGATTATCAGCGATTGGGCCGAGTGGCGTTCCCTTTGTAGTATACGGATGACCACGTTTCCAGGGCTGGAAGCTGAACGGTGGGATTCAGGTGTGATCCGGTTCGGGGACGACTGCTTGCCGTCTTTTGGCAGGTCCGGGTGTTCCTGAGCAATCACTCGGATTGGAGCAAGATCTGGAAGTTCGGAGTAGCGAACTTGGGAAAGGGGTGCATCCCGCTAAGCTTTATGATTGTCTGACGCACCTTTTGGGGCAGTGCACAAAGAGAAATTCCGACTTCGTTGGATACAAAGGGGCAATACGATAATGTCTCGTAATGGAAATCCAGTTCAAGCAAGTTCCATCAAATGGTCGAATGTCCGTGGTATCCGAACAGATCAAGCGAGCTTAAAATATCGATGCCACCAACGCAAACCCAAATCTGATTTGTATTGAGAAAGCCGTGAACAAACTGGTTGTAAGAAAGGCGTATAAGATACATGACATGATTCTATTTCCTTCTGGGTAATCGTTATTCGCATAAGAGCTACAGAGGAGGCTTGCCTGAGCCTATCCCTTGAAAAAGCACAACAAATATAGCCTGAACTTAATACGTCACCAACACGTTTCGATTTGGAAACACGTCCTGACAACGTGCTCCGCAAATCTTCTATTCACCACTCACGAGACCTGCAAGATCTCGGAGAAGTGTTGCACGGGAATGATACACTCAGGGAGACCATCCCTAAGTGAAAGACCAGGTAATGGACAGCACACCAACACTCAGTGCAGCAAATTGTTCGAACAGACCGATAGACATATCTTGAACATTGATGAAAAACTGAATTGAATAAGAAATGGAGCGTAGACATACCTAGATCACCCGGGCCACAGCCTGGGCATTCATCGCGCACCTGGGCGCT
>JAHZSR010000238.1:0-25786 GCA_025782845.1 Boletus coccyginus | reverse complement strand
ACGATGATCTTCGCGCCAGGCTTGATGGTCGACTTCCTCGCGAATGTTGGGAGTACGTTTCCGTAACCACCAGCAATCATGATAGGTTTGTGATACCCCCTGATTTCCTTCACCCCATCCTCCGAAGCGGGTACGGACTCCGAGAACGTGCGGAAATACCCGGTAAGGGCTGGTCGTCCAAACTCATTATTGAACGCGCTCGCACCCAGTGGACCATCGATCATGATTTCCAGGGCCGATGCGATGTGGGATGGTCGACCAAAGTCGGTTTCCCATAGTTGCTCATAGCCCGGGATACGGAGGTTGGATACAGTAAAGCCAGCCAAGCCAGCTTTGGGCTTGGATCCTCGGCCGACGGAGCCTTCGTCGCGGATTTCCCCACCGGAACCTGTTGCCGCCCCTGGGTACGGAGAAACTGCTGTAGGGTGATTGTGGGTCTCGACTTTGATGAGGATGGGATTGGGACCGATTTCTGCCGAGGTATAAACCCGTGTTTCTTTGGAACCCCGGCCCCAGAGTCCAAATATAGGTATGGTGGGACCTTCGAGGACAGCCGCGTTATCAGAGTAGGCCGAGATAGCTTTGTTGATGCATTTCTCTTCTGTATTTTTAATCATTTGGAAAAGTGATTTATCGCGAGGGATTTCATCGATGGTCCAGGAAGCATTGAAGATCTTGTGCCTGCAGTGCTCCGAGTTGACCTGAGCGAACATGAAGAGCTCTGCATCAGTGGGGTTGCGGTTGACGGGAGAGGCTCCACAACGAAAGCATCGATTAAATAATCGATTTCATCGGATGCGAGGGCAAGGCCCAGCGCTTTGTTAGCTGCGAGCAGACGTTCTCTGGCACCGGCGGGATCCGCCGTTTCACCGCTTGGCCCGTCAACTCGACTGTCCGCAAAGGGCCGGGATCGGAATGCCTGAATATCACATCTTCATGAGGTAGAACGAGTTGGATGCATTGGGTCATACGATCATGGAGTAGATGCGAGATCTGGGAGATCACCGTGTGGTCCACTGTCTTGCCTTGTTTCAAATGAAAAGTGAATGCGATGCCTCGCTCGACTCTCTCAACGTGCTCTCCGAGGTTGCAGATGGTAGCGATATCTGTTGCTTTACTGCTCCAGGGAGATATAGAGCCTGCTCTCGGGATGACATAGACAATGTTTTGATTGGTTTGGAGGCTGTCTGTTGTGCTAGGTAATTGGATATTGTCGCCATAGTCAAGAAGGGCAGCAAGTGACTGTCTGTGAGGCGATTCACTTTTGCTGAGCCCCTGCTCAAACGTCTGGGCCCGGCATTTGATGAGATGAATGAATAGAGCGTCTACAGACACGATGTCGCCATTTATAGCCTGGATGCTACGGAGAAGGATCTGGCGCCTTGTTTCTGTGAGCGCGGATGATCCATGGAGAACGAGCATGTTTATCTGCAAGTGATTGAAGCAATAGCACTGGATGATTGACAGCGATGCTCACCGGCGAGCGAGTCGTGTTGGTGGATAAAGATCATCGAGGGATTCGTCCAAGTTGGGCTAGTATTTCATGGAAACGCGTGACAGACGTGTTGTCACATTCCCGAACAACGCTCTTCATGTCGACTCAGGGAACGCCTTCGCGTCGCTCGAAACGCTACCAGCAACTCGTCACCCCGGTACACCCCAGCGCATGGACCGACAAATCCACGCTGTGGTCGTCCGAACCGTTCTACGCTAGACCCTCCATCCCCCAAGACTACCAAACCCTGGCAGAGGATGAGAATTGGAAACCCCCGTCCAACATGCAGACCGTGTTTTACCGCTCGTTTACCCGCTCGAGGTCACTTCTTCCATCGTCCAAGCCGCGGTCGAGATCCGGGGCGAGTACTCGCGAGGTATTCAAAGCCGGGGATACGGTGTGCGTTTCAACAGGTGCTGCGAGGTATGACAGTGTTGGGGTCATTGCATCTATGTGGGAGCTCAAGACAGACGATTCGGATGGAGCGCAGGCTAATATGTTTATTCGGATACATTGGTTTCAACGGCCAATCGAACTTCCTCGCGTGCGTCCGCGAAGGGAGCACATCGAGGTGAGTCATCGAATATCATCTTTCCAGTCAGTTTCAAACCACGTCGAAAGAACGAAGTGTACTTCACCCTGGACACGGAAGCAATTTTGCCACCTTCGAATGTCGTTTGCCACTGCACCGTAACCGACCTCACCCCCAACGAGAGCTCCACTCAGGTCGTGTCCTCCAGGTCTACACGTTCAGCAAATTTCAGACAAAATGATGTTACTCTGTTCTATTGTCGCTTCGCCCTCGACTCCAGGAAAGGGCTCTACTACGATTTTGCCTGGAGTCGTCACAAACAGCGCGCGCTCTTGGAGCCAGACGAAGAACAGGCCAGCGGGCGATCCTGGAACGTTCTCGTAAAGTCCCCAAGACAGAAGTCTACCCCGACTCGGAATCACCCAAGACTGAAGAAGATCATCGAGGCGGACGAGTCTTCCACGCATGAAACGGATACTAACTACGAGCACCAAGAACCCGTGGAGGACAGTGATGATGACGAACTCCCCATCACAGATGCCGATGATCGCGACACTGAACCCGACGCTCACAGCGAAGTGCTCGAGGATGATCTCCCAAAAACACCATCCCGGAAACGTAGACGCACAGTCAGCACCCCATCCAAGTCTACACCTCGAAAAATTCGCTCAAACAAGCTGGCTGCGCCAACCCCTCATTCTAAAGCTGCCATTCGGAAGAGAAATAACCGCAAAGGAGCAGTTGTGCGCCTCCCGCCTCCAGACCTAACGCGAGAACATTATAAGCAGCTACAGAAGTTACCCCAAGACGCGTGGTTGAGAGCCATGCATGTTTTACACGTCGCTGCACGTCCAGACATTCTCCCTTGCCGAGGAGAAGAGTACAGCCGTGTTTTGCGCACGGTAGAGGAACTTCTGGAGGAAGGGAATGGAGGGTGTGTTTGTGGGTGTTTCGGTGTCTGTCCTGGGAGCTTCTAACTGTTGGCTCTCTTAGATATCTCAGGAGTCCCTGGAACTGGTAAAACCGCTACTGTCCATGCTGTTGTACGCGAACTTAAGCGCATGGCAGAGAATGGGGTGCGTCCGGGATCCTTCATAGGCGGTTGTTTCTCATGGTCCTGCGAAGGAAACGATCCCATTCACATACATCGAGATCAACGGACTGAGAATTCCCGAGCCAGCGGCAGCTTATAACCTCCTTTGGGAAACGATCTCGGGTCACGATATCTCCACAGGGGGTCATCTCAAGGTCAGCTCGAAGGAAGCTCTGAAACGACTTAGCAACCACTTCAGTGCTGGTGTTAGAGCGGGTCCCGGTGGTCATGCATGGTTGGTAGTGATTCTCGATTGATGATGTCCGCAACTAATGATCTGTGCTTGGCTCACCAGTGTTGTATTGATGGATGAACTGGACCAGCTGGTCACGACTAAACAGGACGTCGTATATAACTTTTTTAATTGGCCAACATTAGCCGGTTCGAAGCTCGTAGTGCTTGCAGTCGCAAATACGATGGACCTCCCGGAAAGGGTTATGAGCGGACGCGTTCGCAGTCGACTGGGTAAGAGAACACTGATGGGACTCTCCCGATGTAATTTAACCACATATAAAGGTATGACCCGAATAAATTTTCAGCCATACGCGACTGCACAACTCCAGGAAATTGTACACGCACGTCTTCTCGCCGCCAAAGAAAATCTCCCTTCTCAACACCAACACGATGTCATTACTGCTGACGGTGTCAAATTTGCCTCCATGAAGGTGTCCTCTATTTCTGGTGATGCTCGCCGCGTTTTGGATATTTGCAGACGTACCGTCGAACTCGTACATCCAAAGGGAAGGGCCGCGAGTACGGAAGATGTTATGGAGGTTATTAAAGTGATGCAGAATAGTCCAACGGCCGCATTCTTGAAGGAGCTGAGTCTACACGAGAGAATTATGCTAGCAGCGCTGGTCAAGTGTATGAAGAGGGAGGGAGTCGAAGAAATTAAATGGGGGGAAGTGAGTTCTTCGATCTCATCACTTAGCGACGTAACGATTGTTGCGTTCGACAGGTTGAGCGCCAACACCTCGTCTATGTGGAGACCCTTGGAGAGGGAGTGTCTACCCGTGCACCCACGCTTCGGGAGCTTACCTTCGTCTCGGACTCTCTCCTTGCATCACGGGCGATGCTCATGGAAGATGGGTTTACAGCGGCACGAAAACCGGTAGGCGAGCGCAAGGTTATCCTTAATTTGGAGCAGGTCGAGGTGGAGAGAATTCTCGGAGATGTCGGTGGGCCTGTATGGAGAAGTGCGCTCGATGCGGGCACATAAGTGGGGACGTGGAATGGGTTCTCGTGCTCCACATGCACATCCGAGGTTTGCACTTGTACCAAATGGATCCGACCCTGCGACTGGCGCTCTTTCGCATGAGTATGCTCACGTTCATCAGTCCACCCCGCCCCGGTTTACTATATGGATTCACAGGTTGGAAGCTTCTATTATGATATTTGTAGTAAAACATGCCAGGGCCGTTTCGCACCGCTCTCATTGGCCCCGGCGGCACCTCAAGCGGTTACTCTTCGTCATCCTGCTCTTGAGTGGTGCGGGAAACCCTGTTTTTGTGGTCGCTCTACCGTCTCCCACTCCTTCACAGAGGTCGATCACGATCACGTGATGGAGGAGCGCGTCGAGGAGCGAGCGCGCCGCACAGGGAGTCACGCAGTTGTACAGTGCCACTGAGTGAGCAGGGATCGGGTTCATCTGTCTATCCTGATACACGACGGAGACACTGGCAACCACTGGTAGAAGTGTATATAAGTCGAAGCCACTCGCCCTGTGTCACCGACTAGTAAGGATTGAGTCAGTTACAGTACTTACTGTGACTCTTGTTGTTTTTCGTGTGGCGTTCCGACTCTTTACATCGCCAGGAAGTTCTGCATCCGTTCCTTTCTCCGCGAACAGTGGACGACAGTCCCCATTCCAAACGCTGAGCATCAGCGACAAGTCGATAGTCACTGGCGCAAATGTAGGCCACGGTTTCGAAGCCGCTATTCTCCTTGCCACAAAACTCAAACCCAAGTGGCTTCTCCTTACCACCCGCGACGAGGCAAAGGGCAAGCGGGCAAAGCAAGGTACGAGGGGATCTACTGATCTGCACTATCGTTGACTCTTTCGCTGCAGATATCGAACAGTAGCCTATGATCAAGGACGTCGTGACCTGGCCGCTCGAGCTGGATTCTTTCGACTCTGTTCGCAAGTTTGCTGACAGGGTCGAGTTGGAGGACTTCCCGATAAATACTCTCATTGCCAATGCAGCCGTAGCGACCACCACGCACGCGAAGACGCAAGACGAATGGGAGACCACGTTCGTCCCAAGCATGCATTGGTACATTACCCCCGTGTTAACCCTTCGTTCACTCGTCAGACTGCCAGTGAACTACCTATCGACAGCCCTGCTTAGCATTCTGATGCTCCCCCACCTCATCAAATCGACGACGCCAACCAATGCTTTGAGGCTCGTCATCGTTTCGAGTTCTGCCCACTTCTTAGCCAATAAACTGAATGGCCTCGACAACTGCCAGCATCCTTGGGAAGCTGAACGGCGAGGGATATTGCACGCCTTCGTGAGCACCCAGCACTTACCGCACACGACGGTGACGAGACCCGGCCCTGGTCCGTTCGTGTAGTGTCATGAAAAACCGCTACGAAGTCTCACAGCGTGAGTGAAATATTGCAATCGGAGCATCATGATACTAACTTTTAAATGTCAAGTACTGGGGGTCATGTTCGTCCGTGAACTCGCCTCTCGCTTACCGAACCCCACGCCAGTCTCTATGTCAGCGATCGATCCCGGGTTCTGCCATTCCCACCTCACGCGCTCGATCGACGGCAATCCGGCCATTAACATTGTGATGCGAGTGATCAAGGGATTGTTGGCGCGCACGACTGAGGTGGGGAGTCGCGCGCTCGTGCATTCCGCCGTGGAACCAGGCGAGAGAGTCAGGCACGGTCGATACATGTCGTGTTGTGAGGTCGTTGAGGAAAGGGACTATGTTTTGAGTGAAGAGGAAAAGATATCTCAGGGCCTTTGTGGGTAAGTGCGACTCTGTTGGTTTCGCGGAACGAGTTTGGCTGACGTCGATTCGTTCTTCTACTTTCCTGAAGACAGAGACAGTTGACATTCTGGAGAGATCGACCCAAGAGTGAACCAGGTCATTTCAGAACACTTGTTGGCTCCCTAGGCTCCTAGCACGAGCGCTCGCGAAAGGGATGCGTACGTTCTAACATCAGCCGTCGCATGCATACCAACATATACTGTCTCAAGGCTGCGAATCTCGCAACCTTGGAAGGCGCTAACAAAACATAATCCCAGTAGTACTTACCCCACAGCCCATGTCTAAGAATGGCATTAGCACTCCTGGGCGGGCACACTTGATTTCCTAGATCATAGCAAGCTGCTATCGTAGATGGAGGGGTGAACACGTTGGATTTGTGCTTAATACATCTACTACCACTCGACTACCAGCGGAAGTAACAATGGGGATCTCCACTAAGGATACATCAGATGTCGAGTGCGTGTTCCTAGGCGTGTGTGAATGCACAAGCTAACAGTATGTCATTTAATGAACAATAGTAATTAGTGTCAACGATAAAGTAAGTGGGTTGTCCTGATGTCGAAAGTGATGGGTGACGAGACCACGATGCGCACCGAACATTACAAGAATTACAAGGCAAAGCCGGCAAAAGGATTGGTGGCTCTCTTCGTCTTTGTGGGGTTGACGATGCTGGCATCATCATCAAAAGGTGTGGCAAACGGATCAACCGGGTCGCCTGGAGACTGTACGTGCATATTCGTGAGAAGCCGTGATGTCGACCTGGTAGACACGTGTCGACTGATGGGACCCGTCGGCGGCGGCGGGGAGTCTGGCGCGGGAACGGTTGACGAACGCTTGTGTCTCTCGCGCGGGGAAGCGGCGTCAGAGTGAGATGCGAGGAATGTGGGATAGAGTGCGAGATGGACGGGCTTCCCAGAAGCTGGACGTTCCTCAAAGGCATTATGGAGCGGCATGGCTAGGGGACCGTGGTCGGGAGGAGTAGAACCAACGTCCATAGGAACATTGGCGTTCCGCGTGCGGACCGGAGGAGGAGGGGGAACAGTGAGAGGGATGGCCTTTTTCGGAGGGATGTTTTTCATCCAAGGAAGCGTGGGAGGCGTTGGCGAAACCGACCAGGCAGCTACAGGCTCTTCACGCGCAGGGGAGGGCATACTATCGACTTTCGGCAAGTCATCCGGTGTAGCCGTCGAGGCTTGTTCGACCGAGATCGTCAACTGCGGACGAGGAGTGCGAGGACCAGAGGCGGGCCTGTTGACCACGAACTCCGAAACGGGTTGAACACTATCCTTCTTCGAGAACAACCCAGTCACTGGCTTGAACCAGACGGACTTTGGCTTATCCTCTGAACGATTTTCTTCAGGAGTTTCCAACACCTCTTCGTCACCCTTCTTCTTGCCAAAGTTCATGAGCTTCATCGGACGAGTGACAAGACCGCGGAGCCCAGACGTCTCAGGCTGCTTGTTGTTCGTGCCCTCGCGGAAGAAACTATCCCAGCTCTTCTCAAAGGTAGGTTCCAGTGACTTGAGAGGATGATTGGGCGGAGGCTGGTTTGGCCGACGGAAATGGTTGATGCTGAAGGGAGAACGGGCTTCAGAAAGGGGCGTGAACGAGCGCAAGGGAGGTATAGTCGGGCCCTTCTCGGTATCCCCTACATGAGGCAAGGGTACCCCCTCTCCGAGCGGCATGACGAATCCCTCGAGGCCGTCTCGCTGTTCTTCTTGCCATTTCCGCTTCTTGTGCGCATCCACCCAGTTCTTAGCATATGAATGCCAAAACACGATGGCAAGGCCCATCAACACAACCACCCCCCATAAGCCCATGAAAATACCAAACATCAGTTGTTCTTGCTTCAACGAGTCAACGTACGTAGCTACGACTCTGCCAACGAGACCTTGAGAGTTGCTCGAACTACCGCCGATAGCAGCAGTGGCAATGGGTTGTGTGATTTCGTTGACGTCGGTAGGTGAGAGGACAAGAGCGGTTTCGTTAACCTGAGGAAGGTCGACCTGAAGGTTCTGATTCAAGAAAGTGAGCGCCTGTTCAATGGCGCTGATTTTGGAACCAATCAAGCACTTGATGAAATCCTGCGTGGGCGTTTCGAGGATCGTTCCGTTGAAGATGGTGCCTACAAGATTTTGAACATCGGCGTAGAAGCTGTTGAGCGAGCTGTTGAGCGTGGTAGTAGTATCATTCACCCAGCCAAAGAGGCCGTTGTTGATCGCGGACTGAACAGTGTCGACCTTGGTGTTGACACCGTTGGCGTACACTGCAGACTGGTTGTACATGCTATTATTTATCTGCGCAGCGACCGTATTCGAAAGGTCTTGCACACTCGCAGCAGTTTGAGCGGTATACTGGGCTTCAAGAGGGCCTAATTGCAATGAGTTGGATTTGGACGGAGAGCAATCCAAAAAAGCCAATGAGAAAACAGGCAAGCGCGGGTGGGTGGAAAATATAGTGCAAGAACCAGCGAAGGTGGATGTGTTGAGAAGGCGTGAAGCGTAGCCGAGCCGCTAGCGCATAAGCGATGCGGGTCAGTAGCGGATGTTGCGCGTCAGCTTGAAGCATGAGTAGATTGTGATCGGTCAGCGTGACAGACGGAGCCTCGGATGAAGTAAATTGATAAGTCGTTGGATCGGACATCCAGGCCTCGCGCGTAAACTGCAGATGGAGCATAAGGCAACGCCACTTGTACCACTCGAACAAACAATGACCGGCGAGGAGCAGGAACAGGACTGCGATTAAAATGATTGTGCCAATCTTCGTGATCTGGAGGAGATCGTTCCCGAGATTGTCGATAGAAGACGTATCCATGCTGCTGCAGAAAGAAACAGTGTTCTGTGCTGGCACGGGAAGTGACGCAGGATCCAAGGCAAGGCCGAGAAACGTATTGTTGATGTCAGCCTTGACAGCCTCGAACGGCGTGTCCGCCCTGACAGGCGTAAGGGAGCATTCGCTGATGGAAATAGGCAGCAACTTACAGATCCTGGATGGTATTCTCGATGGAGGATACAGTGGGCAGCGAGCTATTAAGCTGAATCAAAGCGTTCTCGAAGTCGGTAGGGATGGTGATGTTCAAGAGCGCATCAAGACTAGAGACATCGAATTGTGGCGCTTGGATCTTCCCAAGTGGATTGATCGAGTTTATAGAATCCACGGCACTTTGGATGGCGGAGTTGAGAGAAGTGGCATCGTTCTTGAGACCCGAGACGATGCTGTTCAAAGTGCTTTGTAAGAAGGAAGTGATCTAAAAGGATTCGTGAGAGACTCAGTTGGTAGTGGCATAAGACGTACTTCTTGAACTGCGCTGATCAGAAGATCCAATCCGCCAACGACAACAAGCTCGAGAAAGCAGAGGAATGTGGAACGGTAGAGGCTGATGAGAAAGTTGATAATTGCCTCCATGCACGTCAATGCCAAGATGAGAGCCCCACGAGCACCGTCCATGATTCCATTGGCTGCATCTGCGAACTGTTGATTGGTGGCGATGGCAAGGTAGCGTGGCATACTGGCCGCTGCAGTTGCGGCCTGTTCGGCGGCCTGACAAGCTGTGAGGAGATCATCCTTTGCATTTGCGACCGATGATTGTGCTTCGTCTGAGGAAAGTTGTAACCTAAAGATGACGAACAACAAGGAAAGAACCGGATAGGCCAGCCACGTAAGGGAGAGAATGTGAGGAAGCTGGAGATACGGTTTGAGCGACGTGGAAGAGGTCCGTAAGGTTGAGCGAGCGTCGTAGCCTGGTGGTGGTGATGCGAACCTCGGAGGCGAAAGCATTTGAGTCGGCCTGCGACGTCAAGAAAGAGAAACGGGGTCGTAGGGGGAGAGAAAGAAAAGTAGCGACCCAAGAAGAGGTGGAAATTTGGCCATCCGGGCTGCTTTTGTATCTCGTCTGCTACCCGCTAACTTCGATTTCATTGTTCTTGGAACAATAACACTTGCCATTCGAGGATTACTTATGTAACACTATTATTCAAAACAACACTGCCACATTGAACAACATCCTCCTCTCCCGGCGCGTAGTCTATTTTTAGCACGGGATTGGCAGTGGGATTGCGTGGCACCTGAGTATTTGTGCTACTTCTGACACTATATATTTCCAAGTGCAGAGACAGGACATCTTATTACAGTGACCTTTCCCTCCAGCAGTACCACCCAACATCGACGCCTCCAAACTTTTGATTTACTTAGTTCAATCATTCACTGCAATTCCCCATCGATCTCGCGAAGGCCACCTGTTACGAGGGTGGTTCATGACCTCGCGAAACTAACAAGATTCACTTGGACTGGCCTAACCTCGTCACAATCGAAACGGTACCATTCTCATTCTTGGGCCCATAGACTGGCAACTGGCCTTGCCAAACGCTTGAATCTTGACCGTATGTGGGTAGGTCAAATAGCTGCCCAACGCCCCGTCGCAACTTCCAGTCCGTCGGAGCTCAGAGCCATTTCAGTCCAAAGCCACAGGGGACAACAATAATCCTCGTGATCTTCGAGGTGTGAATGCAAGAAGCTCGACTCGGAACGATTTGAACTGGCCTTGAAGCCCATCATGGTATGATGGCTTTCTTGGACTCCATTCCTACCAATCAACAACGTATATCATGACTGCTAACCGTAATTATTCGGGAATCCCACAGGTAAGAATTGCACTCAAACGACTGAAGATGCTACAGGTAGACTATGGGGCCCCTTAAATAGCTAGTCCGTAATAAGGAAGATTAATGTCGCTCTACGACACCTAGCCCTGCTAATTAAGGTGCGATGACAGTCGCAACGCCCCACTGCAACATCCGCGCGGTGAAGGTCTGCGTCCCTACATCACTGCGTCAATTTTGATTTCAAACAGGCAGTTACTATCGGGCAGTGTTTGAAGAGCCACTGGCGAGTGCCACACGCCGTGGCTGACCTATGAAAAGCCGCAATCTCTGGACATGGCGGTGCCGTTCACGACGCCATGGACGATGTAAGGTGATTGACCGAACAGCCAATTTACCACGCATAAGTCACCTGGCGGGCCGCGACGCCATGCATGCTTTTGGGCTCATCGAGCCCGTCATCGCACAACACGTTCACAACAGCTCCCCATAAGTTGACCCTCACAGCCTACCGTACACTGCCCGGCTCGAAACCGCCCTGGGTTTGGGATTACCTTGTTTACAAGGTCACTGGGAGTTGAAAATTGACATCGGTATTTCGAGACGTGGGAGACACCTTCCTAATCAAATGTAAATTTCCTGCCGACGAAGTTCGGCCGTACTTACATCTGGTACAATCGTGCTCCGTGTCCCCATCTCAAGCTAGAATTTGGCCCTGGCTCTCCTGCAACCGTCCAATAAATGAGACCAGTATTGATCGAAGAACTTGATGAGGAGCAAGGCTAACGTACACATGTGAGCTGTCATCACAGGATCTTGCGGAAGGAACAAGCTGACCACTTCGTGTTTGTGAGTTTGGGTGAAGCTCTTGTTTGCCAGCCGCTTTGCAATAACGCGCTAATACTCCCGAAGCATGCGTTGCAAAGCCCCCTTGCCGGTAACGTTCACGATATCGGTTTCGTACTCCTCGAACTCCCGCTGTGCTTTGTCCAAGGAGCTTCGTCCTTATTAGTGTACGTCTTGATGAGTGCTTTAGACCAGCTTTGCAGTGTCTTTATAAGATAGAAGTCGCAAGGACGGCGTCTCTTGGTTTTGATTTTATCAGAGGGGGCTTTCTGGTGGGAAAACTCCACGCACCGATTCGTAGAACGCCTCGCGGGCGCGCACTTCAGCCAATGCGCTAGCGTATGTGCAACCCCATGCTGAATGCTGAGACGGGTTATATGTACATTGGGTGTGCCTCCGGTTCCTCTTGGAAGATGCTGTGCAATTTACAAGTCAGCTCGTACTAGATTTCAAACTCAGGTTAGGACCTTACTAGTTGGCCTTGAGCGCCATGTTGATCACAATACGATACGGTCATGGCGATAGCGCCGCCTAGTGTTATTTTTGTGTTGCTCGCGGCCCTGTACATCCTTAGAAGAAGATCCGGGCACCATAAAAATATCCCCTTCCCTCCAGGTCCCAAATGCCTTCCCCTGTTGGGGGCGGTGCTGAGCATTGATGCTTCCAAACCGTGGTTCACTTACTTTCAATGGCGTAAATCATTCGGTAGGTGCCATGTGCGATCTCACCTCACGGGCCTAATATATTCCAGGCGACCTCGTTTACACACGCATCTTCAATATGGATGTACTTGTTATAAATTCTGCCAAGGTCGCTCGTGACTTGGTGGAACTTCGGTCAAGCATCTACTCGGATCGGCCAAGGTTTGCAACAGCAGAACCGTAGGCCTCTTCCTTTTTCGCTTGTTTGTTTTTCCTTCACTGCCTTGTGTAGGTACGGGATTGCGGATGGTACTCTCCTCATGTCTTACGGGGACGTGTGGCGTCTTCACCGCCGCATTTATCAGCAAGCACTGAACAACGAGGCTGCAGTGAGCTATCGACCGATGCAGTGCGCAAAGGCACGTCAGTTGATCATCAATCTTGCCGAGGATCCACGACATTTCTCTGTGCACCTCCACACGTTCGTCTCGTTATCATCTGTGTGTTCATCGTTAAGGGATCGTCCAATCCAGCTATTCTACATCAATTATCATGTCAGTTGTGTACGGATATGACGTAGCGCCGACAAACGACCCCTACGTTGAATATGCTGAGCAGGGTGTAAGGGCAATTTCGAAAGCCACTAATGCAAAGAGCGCTGCCCTGCTTGGAATATTTCCATTCCGTAGGTCATATCGCACAAATTATTCTCTAACTGAGTTTCATTCAAGTCCTGAAACTACCTACTTGGATTCCTGGTTCGTTCAAGGCAGAAGCGGCCCAGTCAAAGCATTATGCAACCGGTTTTCGCAAAGTTCTTTTTGGAATGGGGCTAGAACAAATGGTGCGCACTTCCTGTTACCCCCCAATAAAGCAGCCATCCGAAACTTTTCGGTGGTAAAATTTTATAAGGCATCTGGGACTGGAACACCTTCTATGATTAGTAATGCTGTCAGGAGGAATGAAGAGGATGGCAACTCGCCAGAAGTAACTCTTGCCATAAGGAACACTTCTGCGGTGGCATATGGCGGTAAGCCTCCGCGGAGAGTATATTACCCTACATTGACTCAATTCCAATACAGCTGCGTCGGAAACTGTGCGATTTTGTCGATGAAATATCCCGGGAAACATCTAATAAATACAGTATAGACATCAGGTAGTTTGGCGGTGTTTATCCTCGCTATGGTCCTATTCCCTGAAGCCCAGAAGAGAGCACAGAAGGAGATAGACGCTGTAGTTGGCTCTGGCCGGTTGCCGGATTTCGGCGATAGACCGTCTCTGCCTTTCATCGAGGCCGTCCTACGGGAGACCCTAAGGTGGCATCCTGTTAGTCCGTTGGGTAAGTTGTAGCGTTTCCTTGTGGTTCATGCTGACTCTTTTGTGCCCATGCAAAGGATTGCCTCACGCAACTTCTACTGAAGACGTGTACGAGGGCTCGTACATCCCGAAAGGTCTGCCTATGTATGTACCCCCCTTCACTGATGTTAATCACTTGGTGCAGGGACCACGGTCATTGTCAATGCATGGTGGGTTATGATTTGATTTGGTTGCGTCCGCATGATTGAACCTCTGACCGCCTCCGCAGGGGCCTTGCTCACGACGAGGAAACCTACCCTGAACCATTCAAGTTCAAACCGGAACGATTCATCAAGGAAGATGGTGCGCTCACTGAGGATGATTCTTCATTCGCCTTCGGTTTCGGACGAAGGTAAGCAGAAATATCTTTGCACGTGATCTGAACCGACAGTTACCTCAGGATCTGCCCTGGACGATACGTTGCTAATGCGTCGATGTGGATCGCTATTTCCTCGATGCTCGCAACCTTCGACTTTTTGAAAGCGCAGGACCAGCATGGGAACGAGCTTGATTTTTCGCCCCAGTTCACCCCTGGGGTGACTTCGTGCGTGCCTGTGCTTCCGCTGTATGCGCCTTTTTGGTAACCCGACGATCGACAGACGACCCGAACCCTTCCCATACCGAATCGTCCCTCGGGTGTCTCCCAGTGTGATCAAAGGGCTGGCTATGCAAGATATTTAGTTTCTGCTTCCCAAAAAAAAAACTCGTTCTTTGTATGTGATGTCACCTCGCTTAGAGTCCAAGGCTTACGGACCTATGATCGATTACGAAAACAGATATTGATATAGCTACCCCTGACAGTGTAGAGGATTGTATCATTGTGCCTCCAGAGTCCAGACGCAAGCAATTGGAAATGGCCTTGATACAGACCAGGCAAGTGTATTTCCTGGATGTTTGAGCACGGGTGTTGGTCATTATGAAAGATCAATTATATTCTCAATAGCTGGAACACCCATGAAACCTGTATTCCATTGTAGCAAGTACCGTATGCTCGTCGGCCACTCAGGGTGGTGAGAGTCATTTGTACTTGAAGTCTGGACACCTGGCTCCCTTGTCCTTTTGAAGGTGGCGATGCAGACAGCCCGATGGCATGCTGAATTCAAATTTTCTTCAGCGGTGTTGTTGACTTGGCGCCTGTCTCCTGATTTCCTGGATGTTTGATCGGTGGCCTTTAACGGGTCCTTGTGACTTTCCAAATGGTTATATGACACGATTCATGCGAAGAATACGACCGGAATTGCCACCCAGGCAGTGCGAGTGGGTTCAGATCGGACACGTTTGATGTCACGGGAGTTGAACTGACATCATACTGGCATCCGATCGGACACACCTGGTATATAAGGCATCCCTCAGGTACTGCCCTTGCACCAGCTGTCGTTATGGACAGGATTCAATCAAAACTCAAGAAAACGAAGAGGAACTTTGTGTATCACTATCTCTTCTCCCCAACGCTCCCGGGAAAGCCCACTCTCTTGTTCATCCACGGATTTCCATCAACGTCGTATGACTGGTATCAACAAATCAACTACTTCCAGCCAAAGGGATATGGATTGGTCGTTCCCGACCTTCTCGGATTCGGGCGAACGGAACCCAAGTCCAATAACCCTGCCGACTTTCTGCACACCGCAATAGCGCAGGATTTGTTAGACATCCTCGATGAGGAGGGTGTCAAGAACGTGATCGTGATTGGACACGACTGGCACGTCCTGACATCTTTTTGCGCAAGCGCGCTGATTAGTAACACAAGCTGACACAGGGGATCGGGCATCGCGAGCATCCTCTCCGTAAAGCATTCTGACCGGTTCCTTGGCTTTGTCTTCACCGCAGTCACTTATTATCCACCCTCCGTCTTCCCCCCACTCGATATCATCCTCGAGTTTCAGAGGCAAAGGTACGGACGCCCGTTGATGGGGTACTGGAAGTTCCTCGGCAGAGAGGACGCTGCCAGGTTGATCGAGGCGAACGTGAGTTTACTAGTAGAGTCCTGCGAATGTGCTGTTTCCCCCGACTTACAACCTTGCGCGTGAACAATAGATCGACTCGTTCCTCGACGTAGCTTATCCTGCCGATCCCGAAATATGGAAGACGTATATGAACTTGCCTGGTGAGCTAGAGGGGTTCATCAGGCAGCAGAGGAGGCTTACAAGAGCACCCTACGTGACTCCCGAGGTACGTGTCCATGTCATCGCTTGGAGATGCTTGAGACAAGTGCTAAAGTAATGCAGCACTATGAGCACATCAAAACATCCCTTCTTCATGGAGGGCTCAGCAGCCCTCTCAACTGGTACAGGAGCAACCTACAAGGTGTCAACGACGGTATCAAAGCAAGTACGTCCTATAGACTCTTCATTTTGTTTCCGATTCCGAGTCGTGAATAATTTCCGATGAAGCGGTATCCGATGAAGATATCAAGATCAAAAAGCCAGCTTTCATGGCTGTGGCGAAATACGATTATGTTTGTTTCCGCGAATTTGCCATAACAGAGATCGAAAAATACGCAAAAGGTGGTCTTACGATCGTAGAGTTCGATGTGGGGCACTGGCCACAGTTGGAGAAACCGGAGGAATATAACGAGGCGCTTGATCGCTGGGCGATGAATACGTTTAAATTGTGACTAGCAGTAAGAAGGATGGTGTAGGATGGTATACATGTATGCGATATACACCGAAACAACCATAGAGTACCACGTGGCTGATATTCCCGCTACCTTAGTACTATAGACCGTCCATTGTAGTATGAGGCAGGCTGTAGACAAGGCCACGGCAACACGTAGCGCTAAGGGTATTGTTTGTTCGTCTTTGAGTACACTACCCTTTTACTCCGTAGCTCGTCGTCGCATCAAGCTCCAACTCAACCTGTAGCTTTGATTTTCTTTGTCTCCAAACTAATGCACTACGTTGCAACATGGTTGTCTATTAGTGCTGCACAGACCGAGCGGGTGACTAGAGAGTACGAGGGTTTGCCACACAGTACCAAGGCATAAGCAAACGTAACACATTACTACAGAGCACACATGAGAGGGGGCGCAAATGAAGTGAACTGCATTACAAGTTATTGGATGTCAACAGTCTACCGTGTCACAGAGCATGTCTGGCACACAGCGGCACTTGCTAGATACTCATTTTCATGCATTTTTTTGAACACACGAACGGTACGGTGAGACTGATTGGCGGTGGTGAGTACGCGTAAGTGAAGAGGAGCCTGCACGAGAATGGCGGGTAGTGTGTTTTGCGACGGGTTTGTTGAGGGCAGCGCGTCCCGATTAAACAGACTTATCACGTAGCAGGTGTTGCCACGGATGTGGCCTTTCCTTCTTTTATCCTTGTGTACGGAAGGTTGCAAACTCGATATAATCAGTGGATACACGTCTAGTACCTGTGTTTCCGTCAACCCCAGTCAAACATGAGAGCAAAGGTGGGGCAAAATGACGGGTATGCAGAGACGGATACAATTTGCACCAACATGATCGTGTAGATACAGGTGATGGAGCAGAATCGATTACGACCTGACAACCGGTCAGCGTTCACACATTGACTGAATGTCACAGGTTGGATAACATCAGAAGGAAGCACGCACATTTTGTATTCTACTTTTGTAGTTTCCCCGCCTGCGGTATACTCAACGGTGATGTCCAGATCCCGGTTGTTCCGCGTGTTAGGCGCACACGTGAGGGTTCCGTTTATTTTTTCGCCATCGGATATTGTGATCGTTGAAGGCGTGTAGAACACAGTTTGTCTTGATGTGGCTCGTTAGTGGCACGCAACAAGCGCCAGGATCGGAAACGCAAAGATAGACCACTCACTTCCAATGCGTGTATTGTGCATGAGGTCCTGTCGAGAATTGAATCTTTTTATGTGTGCAGGCAAACGTTATGTCGAACCACGCGAGAAATGCGTGAATGTCTGAAAGTTACCAGTTAGATAGGAGAAAATAAGTATGTGATATGATATACAGTCATCCCGAGTGGCGGTGAGCGTGAACGGCGCAGTGAAAGTCAGATCTTCTTTTTTGGCAGTGAGCAAGTCGACGTGCTGCTAGTGGTCAACATCGACAAAGTTGAAAGGGATGTTCGCCAACCTTCAACATATAAGGATCAGTAACCACTGATTTGAGTTCGACGGTGTCGACCAGGGGCTCCCGCAGTGCGATGTCCTTGATGCAGGAGTAGTCAAATCCATAGACATTGTCCCAAACTAGCACGCGTGGTTAGACTAGACAAGCAGCATCGAGGTAGCATCTTACAGTTGATTTTCTCCTCCTTGTAATCCTGGTCCTCGATTGCAGCTAAATACATCCTCGCGTTGTCAGGGAACATGCGCCCACCAGGTTTCAAATACTTGTCTCGAGCTAGCAGGACCGTGTCGAGCATGGACTCGTAGAGTAAGAAATAACCCATCCACTCGGAGATGATGATGTCAAACTGCGTTATCGGCAACTCGACGTCTTCGAGCTTGCCCTTGACAAGGGTGATGACTAATCACAAACGACGACTTGAATGAGGTGAAATCCAATGTACGTGCAAGATACGTACTGTCCTTGAAACCATTGATTTCTATGATTTTTTGCGCTTGATCAATGATGTTTGACATGTCAATCTGAAGCCGGCTGATGATCAGGGGTTAGTCGCCACAACATCGGTAAAATTGCTTACGCCAACGACGCGAGCTGCCCCAGCCTTGGCAGCAAACATGCTGAGAATACCAGTCCCGCAGCCAACATCGAGTACGGTCTTTCCTTTGAACAGATGTCCGTTGTCCAGGATCGCTGCACGATATGACCCTGTACGGACAGTGTCCTTCAACATCTCTTCGTGGATACCTGTTCGATAAGATGAGCGCATAAGATGTATGAAATAAATATCCATCGGGAAATCTCGCACCAAAATGCGCATATGAGTCGGCATAGCTGGGGGGAAGGGAACAAGTAGATATCAGAATGTGACAGAGGGAAGTGCGGGTATGAGCGAACTAGTCTCTAGAAGTCATGGAGTCTGGTGAAGTATCGTTTGACGAGGAAGTGATCCCATCCATGTTGAAAGTGTCCGTCTAGACGATCTCGGAGGAACTGAGCGGAAAGCAAGAGAGAAAAAAATATCCCAGACTGTTGCCTGTCTGAACTTGTCCAAAAAAGGACACCCGTGAAATGATCGCATTGAAGGTACCAACACACACAAACATCTTTCGTACCACTCACGTGACTTGCTACATTGCGAGCCCCTGCTCAAGTCACAGCTTCGCCCGCAGTCTCGCGCAGCTCTCTTCACCTACTTCAACTCTTGGCTTTCCCTCTCTTATGATCATCGACTCCAATTCTAATATGGTGTGTATTGGTCCACTTCCGTCATTTGTGATGCAGCTGATAGCGTTCTCCAGGTTAGTTACACTGATAGTCCCCCCACTTATGAGTATGTTGCTGAACAAGGCTCGAAAGACAGTGAGTGGGACTCCGTCATGCCCTGTGGAATATGCGCTGATGGACGAGAAGATGTGCGGCCTCCTGGCCCAGTTGACAAGCAGCAACAGAAGGTCCCAGTGCAACAACCCCCCTCAACCCCTCCCGTCGTATCGTTGCACGTTGCGCCAGTCCCCGTAATGCCCCAGCCCACAGTCTACTACTATCAGAGTCCTGTCACTGGGGAACAATTAGCAACGCTCTTACCCCCAGATCACCCCGAGATGTTATGCCTGCAACGGGGCGGCCACGAACCACGCACTAAGTACGGTATCCTTGGCAAGTGCTTTTCTAGGCTTGGGTGCTAGTTTGTGACGACTCTCTTGTTTTAGGTATCTTGGCGGCTATAGTGTGGTTCCCCCTGGGCATTGGTCTTTGTCTCCTTGATCGCCGAGTGCAATGCAAGCGTTGCGGTGTTGTCATTGACAACGGTATCTGTGGTTAGGTATCGTTGATCTGTATGTAGTATTTATCTCCATTCCCTTGTATACTTGTATATCATCGTTGGGACCTTGGTTTAGTATGATTTGACGCACGTATCCCCTATATATCTAGACTGTTCAACACTTGATCGGTATTATCTGGTTCGGGAAGTTACCTTGCTTGACAAGGGTATCTCACCACCACCACAGTCATCTATCGGGACCCATAACCATGGGATAACTCACCGGCCTTTCCCTCCATGACACTGCCACACTAACTTTGAACCTTGAATTGAGCTCGAAAGGCGCTCAACTCCATGATCTTCTTATATTACGAGTGGCCAATGATTCGTTGATTAACATCTATATACCTAGTACTATCACCAGTTGCCTGATTATTATTATTATGTCTTGTGTCCCATTCCATCTTTTGCCACTATGCCTTGGTTGTTTGATCTAACTCCTTCAGATGGTCATCCTAGCCAACAACTCCAGAGCGTGAGACTTCCGAAAAAGGCTGTGACAAAGTCATGAAGTAGATGTATCGTTGACCGTCCAGAGTTTCTCAACAATGCAACATAGAGATTAAACAAGCTCAATGCACCAGTCGGTGGTGTGGCTATGTCGATGACCACAAACGAAATTGTTTGGTCCTATGAGCGGTAGTCAGTGAAGCCGTAGGCGGCGGTCATGGGGAATTGACGTCGCCGCACGGTGCTCTTCAACTCCTTGCCACCTGATAAAAGCTTGATTTGGAACGACTTGGTGACGCAAACTTGATCTAACCAACACAAACAAACGTCACGCTTCAAGCAAGATTTTTGCTGACGCAAGGCGGCGTTCACGAGTGCTGAGTCACGGTCACAACGTCACAATGATGCATATTCGTTCTCCATTTGTATTTATTGACTTGTTAGTCGCTAGTTTCGACCCCCAAGGTGGGTCCCATTTCAGGAGAGAGTTTCAGGATCTGTGTCATCAGGTACGCCGCAAGTTCGCCTTTCCTTCACCTGCCTTCCCGGCGCTCCAGCCCGCTCCGGCTTCCGCCACAAGCCTTAGTGACAGACTTCTGTCGAAAAACTTACAAGCTGTGCTGCCAGTGCTGGGTAAATGTTCCGTTGGTGGGGTGGGATACGACGTACATCAGACAGATCACCGCTGTGCGCTCCGTGGCGATACGGCGTCAGTACAGCCTATGCGTATAAGAGAGCTGTGGGTCGCCTCATCAGAAAATAGCCCCATGGACTCCCAACTCACGCTGGTCGAATTCCCTATCCCTACTCCAGAGGAAAGCATCGTTTTCGTACTCTCCAGAGATGACATGACGAATACAACACTGCGCATCCACGGCACCTCCCTACCCAGTTATTTTGTCGACACGCGCGACAATGTAACCACGGTCTGCGCAGGAGACTGCGTGCTCGCGACTGTCACGCGCAGAATGATTCGACGAGATCAGATTACATTTCCAGGTCTGAGGCCGATGAATCTCGGAAGCTGGCTTAAAGGACCAATACTATCGAGCTTGTGAGTGATCTGTGCGCCGGAACAGACATGGTTCTGAGGTGTTGACAGTCCTCTTGTATTTCGAGCGTGTGGTAGACGGTTTGAATGGCAAGAAGAGTTTTCGGGTCAACTCGTGGTTCGTCCTTGCGTGTTTCATGACAGTGTAACTAACGTTTTGTGTAGTTGCGCGAACCCGGTCATCCCCACGACACACTGGCCTTGTTCTCGAAAAGTCGTAGGGACCCAGAGGGCTATCTAGTGCATGCTGCATTTCTCGCTATCAAACCCGAAATGTGTGAGATGCGAGATATGATCGTGTTGTCTTGCCTGTTGGCGGAGCACAAACTACGGGTCCTCACTAGCACTACTGGGCACGGAATATCCATCCTGGATACGATGGTAACATTCTGACCACAGCGTGCCAGTGGCTGTTAGGATGTCAACTGTATTTTTAGCTCTCATCGACCCTGCGCCAAAAAGTAGGACAACTAATTCAAATTAGAGGTAGTCTGGGAATCTGGGATTCACTTCTACCCCCGAATGGGCACCTACTGCACTACACTAAACTTATTTATTTATTTCTACTACTTTACTTCACGAAGCCGAGTTTTCGTACTATAGCTATATCTACGAACCCGAACGACCAAAAACGATGCAGTATTCCTCTACTAGATCCCGGTGACCTCTGTCTAATTCACTAGCCTTTATGCCGAAGCGGACCCAATAAATATGTCATGAGTGCAGTGCTCGGAGTCTATGTAAATTCAGTGCTGTGACAAGTCATGACATTGGTGACTGCGGAACAGCGGGATAGCAGACGGCTACTAACCATGGAGAATCGTTTGATATTACCTTGGAACATTACTTTGCGACTAAAATTTCTACTCTGTGTTGGCATTTGCCAAGTATACTGCAACAACTCCAATTCATTCTGTCATTGTTCATACGCGTCTCGTCCAGGACCACATCTCTCCACTTATGTCCCAGATCTCGGCGTCCAACATGGCATGGGCTGGTTCACGACCGGTGTCATGCTACTCTCTACCATAGCGGTCGTCTCGAGTGCAAGCGAATTGAGTTTCGCGCCCTCTGCACCTTGAGCCCAGAGCGAGACGGCGAGCGTGTTGGGACCGTTGTAGTTCAGGATACCTTGGGCTGGCGTGGCGCAGACGTGATTTAGGGTAAGCGTGTAAGGAAAATGCCAAGCACGTACGAACTGGGAAGGAGACCTGAGGACCAATGCTGTTGACTACATGGGTCACATCAGAACTGATGGCAACTACGCGACGACAGAGCGACAGCACATACCATACTTGCCGAACTGGTATCCGTTGACGTAGAACTGGGATAAGAAAGGAGAATGCGATAAGAACAGACATCGCGAATTCGAGTTTGTACACATGATTACCTGAGATCGGAAATAAGGATTCGCCGTGACGTTCGAGACGACAAATGCCATTGGATAGTCGACGCCAGCGGGGATATCGAGCGTGAATGTTGTCCTGTGTGTCATTCATCAGCCTCTGATAGCCACACCAGCACTTCAATCTGACCTGTAGAAACCGACACCGGCCTGGGAAATTCCAGTGGTCGGCGACCCCTCTTGCCAATTCTCATCAGGGAACTCGGGGAGGTGCCATCCTTGCGGAGTCCTGTCAGTGAGAAGACGATCTACACGAGGCCCACATACCCATTCGTTCGCCGTACAATCCACCCTCGTTGAGTGGTCCGCGCGTCGTGTCGAGATACTGCCGAACATGAAGGGGTCACTTAACAGATCAAGATAAAAAGCAGAGGGCTTACGCTCTCTCCTCCAAGGTTCCCTGCCACTTTCCAGACGCTGATTTTCGTATCCGAACCGCCGACAAACGAGTAACTCAAGACTCCTCTCGGGGCTTTGAAGTAGTCGCTGCCAGCCCACCAATCCTCCTCATAACCCATGTGATCCTGCAGGATCGTAATGACGTGTTGGCTACCGCTCACGAGCCCCCCAGTACCAGTGAAGTTGAACGTGCCCTCGTAGTTGGCGTGTACAGCATCTCCGACCCAGGAGCCCAAGAATGTCTGATCGAGCCATACGGAGTAGCCAAATGCACCTCCTCCTTGCAAATTGAGTGTAAACCCAGTTTCGGAGCCGGTGGACGTAAAATGTGCGCGCCAGAGGATGTTGCCAGTATGATATCCATAGTCACCGGCATAGAGAACAACAGTTGTGCCCGGGTGAGTGGGGTTGACGGTGGTAGTGTGGTCGGCTGTTGTCCAAAGCGCGTCGTCATAAGTTGGGTTGATTTCTGGGAGCGAGTCGGCGGTTTTCTTTGAGACTCGTGAGCTGAAGTCGAGCAAGGGGAATTATAAACACTTACCCACGTCAAGCTTTCAAGATCTGGAAGCTGGATGGAAGGCAACGACGCGGTCTTCGACGAAGTCACAGTGCCATAACTGGTGGTTTCTAGCGTCAACTGTTCGCCGTTGAAGGTCACCTGATCCGAGGTTGCTGCAGGAGCAATAATCTCGAACGATGCTGTGCTGTTCAAATCGCCTGTGATCTCAAGCGTATTGCCAGAAATCTGTACAGAGCGGATGAGGTACCCGCCCTTGATAAGGATCGGGTTCGTGGTACTGTAGTTCGCGAGGGAACCGGTGGCCGGCGGATACATCACCCAGAAGTCATAAGCGTTGGCACGGTCTGACGACAGTCAAAACCAGCCCATTCTCAGCAAAGCTAACTCCTCACCTAGGATGTACAACAAAATATTGGATCCGACTTCCACGACTGTCTGTCCCGTTGTCGTATATTGAATAACGAGGCTTGTCGAGGTAATTGTTCCGGTCTTGAGGGATTGCGATCCTGAAACTACTCTGGCGCTGGGGATGCTGGTGGAGTTGAACATGAATGCCGTTTCGTGAAGTTCGCCAGCGTTTCCGTAGACAATAATGACGTCGCGACCGTCGATGGTCGCCCTAATCACGTAGTTCCTGTTAGCGCAAAGCTAAACAAAAGGAACTTAACCACGTGCCAGGTCATGATTTCTCCAGTAGAGTACAGCAAATGGCTAGACCCAGCAGCGTAGTCCACAACGTGAATCTTTGAATCCTTGCCATCGAGTGTGAGCTGCCCGCCCAGCTGGGGAACAGTCAGATTCCCACTGCTGGTCGGCAGGGTCAGGGTATATGTCAAAGTTGTATTCGAGGATGCGTCGTATTGCCTTTTGATTATCAGGGGTAAGTGAGTGGCTCGCCACAGAGACAAGAAAACAAGAGAACAAGCGGCGACGATACCTACCTGATAACATAGAATCCGGTCACATTACCGACAGCATCCAATACCTGAGTCGTTACTAGGGCTGTATCTCCCGTGAATGCGCCTTGACTGGAGTTCAAGTTCATCGGACGCGTCGTGAGGTAGGCCGGGCTGACGCGGAGGAAGTTGGCTTGTAACTTAAGTTCGTAGTATTTTTCACGGAGCGTCCGGTCTTCCGCAATCGCGGCACCCTGGAATTTAGATAAAGCGTGAAACATAAGAATGTGGACTTGAGGGAACGTACGTAGTCATAAGATGTATACACCCCAGGGTGGGCAATACCACCCCAATTTGTCCCGCCATAGATCATATACAGGTTGAGGTAGGTGGTTGACATGGATAACTCGTTCTTGTAGAAGACTGTAGCAAGTTCCTTTGAGTGCATTGAACCTGCAGCACGATATTGCTACTTGCCTCGCTCAAATTCAGGTCCGGTGAGTATTGCACAAGTGTTGTAACCAGCGCCACCCCTAAGTCAACAAGTGAGGAGGGTATCCATGTTGTACGGCGCTGTAAATGACGCACCATCCGTCGAAAGCACCACCTTGAAATTCGTATACATTGTTAGGCACAGTCGGGCTGTACTTCATGTGCGCACTCCAAAAACTACTGCGATGATAGAAAGATAAGCATCACGCGACCTTCTAGCACAAAGAATGACTCACCTAGGGACAGCATTCGAGGCCCATACATACGGGTGGGAACAGTCAAAACCATTTGGATAGGAGTCGTAACCTAGACAAAGGAAAATATGAGATCGGGAGCATGCCTTCAAATATGACCCACCCCAAATGTCGACGCTCAAGTAGTGGCCATCGGGAAATGCATCGTTAGTCGTAATAGGCACTTTGATCCCAGCGTCTCGCTAGAATGCAATGCACCTAAGCCACACAGGCGCTATGATACATGACAAATTCACGCGCACCCAAGCGGTCAACAGTTGAGCCTCATACGCGAAATCCTGAGAATCGAAATTCTGCGAACCACTAGTATTGAAACCAGTGTATTCGTTCTCAGACTATTCGAATGTATCGGCTTGAGTAGCTTTGCAAAGAGACGGAAGAAATACCTGAACTAGGATAACAGGACCGCCGTTCGTGATCTGGTTCTCAGCAAGGATATTTCCGATGGTCGAAACATAATTTTGCCACGCCTCGAAGTAGGTCGTGTTCGAGGTCCTCCATAAGCCTGGTGTGTACGTGCCCCAGCCTGGGAAACCACCACCCGTGGTTTCGGCGTTGATGTATGGGCCTTTATTCGGAGGGAAAGTCAGATGTCACACAGCGACAGTATCGCAACGCCCACCAGGTCTGGCCATGAGGTAGATGCCAGCCTGTTTTGCGGCATCAAACCAAGGCTGCAAATCCCTAAATCCTTCGAAAGAGATTTCGCCCCGCTTAGGCTCCACGATGCCCCAGAACACATAAAACGAAACTGTATTGAAACCCATAGACTTGACTTTCTGGAATAAATCCAAGTAAAGCGACTGTGATGGTATCCTAGGAATTTGATGTGAACGTCGTAGACATCATGCATATATGT
>JAHZSR010000237.1:0-25900 GCA_025782845.1 Boletus coccyginus | reverse complement strand
GCGGTATCTTTTCAGCTGCGCTCGCAACTATATTGTCGAATCTCATACCAAGGGTGCTTCTTTGTGGAGGTCTATAGCTATGGAGAACAACATCGAATACATCCTCACCCATCCGAATGGATGGGGAGAGTCACAACAGCAGCAGATTTACCGAGCCGCTGAGCTCGCAGGGCTGATACCTAGGGGAGAAGGAAATCCGGGTCGAATCCATCTACTGACAGAAGGGGAGGCTATTCTTCATTTCTGCGTCACCCACGTGCTGGCATCGGATTCCCTTTCAAGTTCCTATCTTAGTTCCGAGGATCGAAGAGGAAGTTGAGGAGGAATCGGAACACCAGGCATGGTCATCATCGATGCCGGAGGAGGTACAATCGACTTGAGTGCTTACTCTGTCAAGCTATCCCCTCCAAAAGAAATCAAGGAGATTGCACCCCGCAGAATGTGAGACAGCCCAGGACGGTTTTGAGTTCTTTCTAACACATTCTCCCCTCAGGTCGCCTTCAAGGATCTGTTTTCGTCACGCAAAGGGCTCACGTGTTCCTCAGGAGTATGTGCTACTCAGTAATCCGGGAATCGTTAATACATCATATTCTACCACAGCCAAGCTTGCCGGCTCACGATACGGGTCACCTGACATAGTGTATCAGATGACAGATATTTTCGACAGGACTACAAAGCTGAGGTTCCACGACGCCGTAACTCGCAACACATCAAGTTTGGAACTGTCCGTGATAAAGATTCCCAGTGTGATATTCGCTCTGGCCAGCTCAAGTTGGCTGGGTAAGAGGTCTTTTATACTGAATGGGTAATAGTGAACCTCGAACACACACAGAGAGGACGTCGCAACATTCTTCGAGCCCTCTGTGGAAGCGATCGCTGATGCCTTCGAGAAACAGCGACAAGCAGCTGCAGGGTCGCAGATCCGAATCAAGGCGAGCTTGACCCCGACATTGCATCATGCGCGTGACCTAATGGTACCCTACAGCATGCCTTTTTAGTCGGCAGTTATGCTGCCAGCGATTTCTTGTATCACCGTCTTCAACAGCATCAGGTATTTTCGGAGGTGTACTTGTGCAGACCTTCAAGTCACGTGTATGTGTTGTTCTGTCGTGATTCCGTCGTACTCATTGTCTCGTCAGGAACAAGGCTATCGCAGATGGCGCTGTATTATCCTGCATTGCTCCCTAGTCACTTCGCGAGAATCGAAGGATACATATGGCGTAGAATATATGGTCAATCCTTTTCTGATCACCGAGAGAGACCGTCGGGGTTACAATGTTGCTGGATGTATCGATTTTGTCAAGGTCTGTACTAGTTACTATCTATGTTCTAAATTTCAGAGCAGCAAGAATTTCGACACCGGTTCACTGTACAACGTGCCCCTCTGTCTATATCATACCGTTCTTTTAGTGAATGTTGTGGTCAGGGGGTAAGACATGAGCGAGAAGACTCCAAAGACACGATATTAGTTCTTCATCAGTGACGGCCACTATGAATCAACCGTTGGTCCAGGCTCGGTCTGGTGGAGCCGGAAGACATTGACAACTTGGGGTGCGGATGACTATTTGCACCTACACATACGGCTGTTGAAGGAACTGGGATCAACAAGTGGTGCCCGTACAGTGGCATGATGGCTAGCATTGTCGCGGTTCTTTGACGACCTATTCTTCCACTAGCGTGCGGATACTACCAAGTTAGCCAGGTCGCTTTCGCCGAAACGATCTGCTGAAGGATCGTTGTATTACGCGTTGGAGATCCAGCCATCTTGTTTGGACTGACGGAGCCTGAGCTCACTGCGTAGGTGAGCTGGATGGCGAACATGAGTGAGTCCTTATGAACCTTGAATGACTCGCGTCTACGGGTCATACGAGGGGGTCGAGGTCCGGTGAGTTTCTACTGGGTGATGTCTGGTTTGGATACGGCTGACGAGAACACGCAAAGACCCCCGGTCGTGTCGGTGTACGATAAAACCGCATAATGGACTCGGAGTTTCGAGCGGAATACAAGATACCTACCCGCTGGTTCGCGTTGTAATTGTGCCAGTAGATTGAGAGGCAGTAATAGCCTAGTACCACCACCAGGAGTCGGCATGGCAATGGTGGATGTTAAGAACGAAGTTCTCACGCGCCCGAAGTTCATCCAGCAGTCGCCGCAGTATCTAACCTCTCACACTGGCGCCATTCCAATCCCTGTGATGCTGGAAGAATGTGTTCTCCGCATTACTCGTCTTCACTGTGACGGTTAGTGCTATCGCCGCGTAGGGATCGCGAACAAGTGCCTCGCGAAGGCGACACACATCAATTCTCAATATAGTTTGGGATCCGTAAGCAGCCTGTGATACACGATGCAACCTCAGGATTGTGATTGCCATGTGGCTTGGGCACATTCACAATGCAGATTACAAGGTGCGGTCACAGTGGACTTATCCAATGTCCCCACTACCTTTAAGTCGTCGAACCCTGTGCCCGGCCGTTTCAGGGTCAGTTGGCGCTCATCAGTCATTTGGCCATCCTTCGTGGGGGAATTGGCCGCAGTGTGTGTGATGCACGATCGAGGGGACACATGCCCACCAAATTATAAGCTCGACATGTTGGTCCACGTACCCTCACTCACTTGCACCACTGAACGTTATGTTTGCACGAGAACCATACCCGTGCCTGTCCCGCAAGTTGGTGTTGGCATTTGATGTCGGCACGACTTTCAGTGGGGTTTCTTACTGTATACTCGACCCAGGTGAGATTCCGAAAATACACGGGGTATCAAAGTAAGAAACAGCATTTAATTTCCGTATCAATGTTGGGAATTCTCTCATGGACAGGTTTCCGGGGCAAGAGAGTATTGGTGGCGATAGCAGGATACCCTCCCTCATGTATTACGACAAGACGGGTTCGCTTCGCGCAGTCGATGCGGAAACCCAACAGAAGCATAACGTCGAACTGGCTGCAAGCGAGCGGTGGACGAGGCTCGAATGGTGCGGATATTTGCAAAGTGTAGCTTTCGTTATTGAGATGCGAAATCGTGTCGCAGGTGGAAGCTCTACCTTCGTGCAAAACATCTTGAAGCATCTCACTTTATGGATGCCGATATTCCCGCGCTCCCTGAGGGCAAGACGGCTGTCCAAGTTTTAGGCGACTTCATGGGTTACTTGTTCGAGTGCTCCAAAGCGTATATCACAGAAGCTCATACCTGTCTTTGGGAGTCCCTTGAGAACGATGTCGAATTCGTTCTGACGCATCCAAATGGATGGGAAGGCCCACAACAACAGCAAATCCGACGCGCTGCTGAGCTTGGTGGGCTCGTTCCTGCTGGGGAGGATGGCCAGTCACGCATCCATCTTCTCACAGAAGGAGAAGCAAGTCTTCATTTTTGCGTCACCAATATTCTTACATCAGACGCGTTCGACGCAATGCCGATACTATACTCGGGCGAGCCAGAGGAGGTGGAACAGGAATCACAGCCGGACCATCAAGGCGTCATCATTATTGACGCCGGAGGTGGAACCGTTGATCTTTCGGCATACTCCATGAAGCTTTCTCCCACATCGTTCAAGGAAATTGCACCTGCCGAGTGTAAGTTTACAGTGTCTGTAATACTGTGGTTAAACGAGAAACACGGAAATAGGTCGACTTCAGGGCTCTGTTTTCGTCACGTATCGTGCCCACGCTTTCTTGAGGGGTTAGTCACGCTATCTTCGAGGCGCTCTTTCTGATACGTCCTTCCCTCAGCTGAACTTGCCAACTCGCGATATGGAGGCGAGGAGAGCTTGTATAATATGACAGAGATCTTCGACAAGACCACTAAAGTGAGGTTTCGGGATGCAAACGAGCCACAATACATCAAGTTTGGTGGTGTGCGGGACAAAGATCCTGAGTATGATATTCGATCTGGCCAACTCAAACTGTCCGGGTAAGCCTTGTGACGCCTAAGAGATCTCGTCTCATCAAAAGAAATAGACAAGATGTAGCCAAGCTCTTCGAACCCTCGGTTGAAGAAATCGTCGCAGCGTTTGAGCAACAACGGTCAGCAGCCTCAACACCAATTACCGTAAGTTTATGCCCTCTTTCGTGCCAAGTGATGCCTTCATCGCCATGCGCAGAACGTGTTTCTTGTAGGTGGCTTCGCGGCGAATGACTGGCTGTACGTCAAGCTCATGGAACACATGAATACTCTCGACATCTCCTTTTGTCGTCCTCGTCAACACGTGTAAGTCTGCTTGTAGTAAACCCATGCGTCATCTCTTTTAATGACTATTGTCAGCAATAAAGCTGTGGCAGACGGGGCTGTCTCATTCTTTATCGACCATCTCGTCTCATCCCGGACTGCGAGATTCACCTATGGAACGAAGTGCAATGCACTATACAATGAACACGACCCCGAGCACGTTGCGAGGAGAGACAATGCGTTTGAAGGCGTGACTGGTTACCTGGAAGTTCCCCACGCATTCGAGTCCATTCTCAAGAAGGCCGGTCATTCTTCCCTGCTGTGCGGGGTTTCGCTGACAGATCAGCTCACACACAAAGGGTACAGAGGTGTCCGAAGAGCAAGAGTTCAAGAAACCGTTCATCATTGAAGAGTTTGACCTCTCCAATTGTGGTAGTATCCAGGTGGATATCGTAGCGTACAGGGGTAAACTCTTGGATCCTCTCTGGGTGGACATCGAGCGCGGTGGGTTTGTAGTAAACCTAGTTGTAGCCCGACGGTGGGCCGCTTACCGTACGTTTCATTTGGAAAGATACCTACATGACATTGTGTTCCGTGCGTGCGGACACGTCAAGGCTCGCTGGAAGCATGCAGCGCCATCAACTTCCTGATGGCGGAGGAACTTACTATTCCATCCTCTTCTACGTCGTGCTGCTCTTTGGCCTGACAGAGCTCAAAGCGCAGATCAGCTGGATCGACGACGTATGTCCTTTTTGGACTTGTTGAGGCTATTCGCGTTAATTGGGCGTTCGTCTGCTCTTTTCAGGGCGTGGAAGTCAGGTGGGTACCATGAAGTTCATCCGAGATTGTTACTTATCCTCCTGTGTTGCACTTGCAGGAGTTCTGCATCAGTGGTGTACGAGGGTACCATGTATTTGAAGTGACCGTGATATGAAGCTACAGAAGATGTCGTTGTAGTCGGGGGTTTCAATTTCCGTGTATCATGTATTTTCTGCATGTGGAACGACTTGACGAGTGTCGGTGATTACAGAAGGGCTGAGTAGTGCGGAGCCTTGCCGATTCGTGTCCCGGAGATGATCGATCCTCCCATTGGAACTTGTTCACTCAACCCAGTGTCATACTAGTATGGCACGCGTTTATGTACGTACACCGGTAATGTTGGAAAGTAGGTCTTGGATGCGACGTG
Organism: Boletus coccyginus; assembly: GCA_025782845.1. Lineage (NCBI taxonomy): Eukaryota > Fungi > Basidiomycota > Agaricomycetes > Boletales > Boletaceae > Boletus > Boletus coccyginus. Next base: position 20,553 of record JAHZSR010000237.1, on the reverse strand, counting down.
GTGTATGATAAGAAGGCTGGTGCAAAGTTCACAACAGGGGGATCATCGGTCATCCCGTTATGGTACGTTCCTCATGTTCCATCAAACCCCATTACTAAGACTCGATCACCTGCTTGTGTGGGTGCAGCATCTTCCTGTGCGTTGACGCATGGTGGCCACGGTTCCTGTCTCGTGTCCGTCTGGTAAGTACACTTCCCAACTTCCAACTTCCAATTTCCTGTCCCTCAGGCTACTCGCACAGACTAAGCTCACACAATGTCCGCCAGGGAGCCATACCGTGGTTCGTCTCGCAAGTTAGTGCTTGCTTTCGACGTAGGGACGACGTACAGCGGGATTTCGTACTGCATACTCGATCCTGGAGAGGTCCCAAAGATTCTCGGAGTTTCAAGGTGGGCAAAACGTTGTTGGGAAGCAGCTGGCGCTAAGATGGAGCTCTTTCGAACAATTCAGATATCCTGCCCAAGAGCAAGTCGGAGGCGATAGCAAGATACCGTCCATATTGTACTATGACGGTCAAGGCTCCCTGAGAGCTGTCGGCGCCGAGGCGCTGCAGCAGCATATCATTGACCAAGCAGAAGAAGAAAAATGGGTCAAGCTCGAATGGTGAGCTCAGAGAAGAGATAATTCTCTGTCGTTCCTTTATTTATGAAGGTGTTGTTAGGTGGAAGCTTCATTTGCGGCCCAAGCATTTAGCATCGTCGCATATCAAAGACGAAGATATCCCACCCCTCCCCAAGGGTAAAAGCGCTGTCCAGGTTCTCGGGGATTTCATGCGGTATCTCTTTAGTTGCGCTCGCAACTACATCATAGAATCTCACGCCAGCGGTGCTTCCATGTGGAAGTCTATGGAGCACAATGTCGAATTCATTCTCACTCACCCGAATGGATGGGAAGGGCTACAACAACAACAGATTCGCCAGGCAGCTAACATTGCTGGGTTGATTCCCAACAAGAAGAAGCGTGCGAGTCGAATCCATCTCTTGACGGAAGGGGAGGCTAGTCTTCATTTCTGCGTCACCAACATGCTGGCGTCGGATCCGCTTTCCAAGTTCCCCATTGTTAGCTCCGACGACGACGACCTTCAGGAGGAGGTCGAGGAGGAATTGGAAGATCAAGGGGTTGTCATCATTGATGCTGGAGGTGGTACCATCGATATGAGTGCTTACTCCCTTAAGCTATCCCTTCCACGAGATTTTAAGGAGATTGCGCCCGCAGAATGTGAGACTGTCCGGGCCAATCTTAAGTTATTTCCTAAACATTGTCTGCCTAGGTCGCCTTCAAGGATCTGTTTTTGTCACGCAAAGAGCTCACACATTTCTCAAGTGTTTGTCATCTTTATCATGCTGCGGACGCTAGTGAATAACATCACATTCTATGACAGCCAAACTTGCCAATTCGCAATACGGATCACCTGACATCGTTCAGCAGATGAAAGAGATTTTTGACCAGACTACGAAACTTAGGTTCCGCGACGCAGACGGTCCGCAGTACATCAAGTTTGGAACAGTCCGTGATAAAGATCCCCAGTATAGTATTCGCTCTGGTCAGCTCAAGTTGACTGGGTAAGGGGGTTCTTCGTACTGGATGCATAGTACTGACTCTCGAACACTCGTACAGAAAAGACGTTGCAGAATTCTTTGAACCCTCCGTGGAAGCGATCGTTGACGCCTTTGAGAAACAGCGACAAGCAGCAGCAAGGTTGCAGATCCAAATCAAGGTGAGTTCGACTCCGACATTACGTTAATCTGTTATGAGTGCTTGGTTGATCAACTGGTCTCTTTCGATAGTATGCTTTCCTGGTCGGTGGTTATGCCGCCAGTGATTTCTTGCACCGCAGTCTGCAGTTGCACCCAGCATTTTCGGAGGTGCACTTATGCAGACCTTCAAGTCACGTGTATGTATCTCATCATTACGATTCTATCACACTTACCGTCTCCTCAGTAACAAAGCCGTCGCAGATGGTGCCGTATCGTCTTACATTGCTCCCCTGGTCACTTCGCGAGCATCGAAGTACACATATGGCGTAGAATGTAGTTGTGCATATGATCAGTCCCTTTTTGATCATCAACAGAGAAAACACACACGATTCACTTTACCGTCTGGGGTCACAGCATTGCCAAATGCATTCACGTCGATTCTGAAGAAGGTCCGTGCTAGTTGCTGTTTATTTCAACTCTTTGTTCAGTCCTCTGATAGGGGGTCCAAGTTTCGGAGCAGCAAGAATTTCGACAAACGTTTACTATGGAGTGTGCTTCGCGCTCTGAATTAAACGCATTGGGTGGTACCATTCTCGCATACCGTGGAGATCTTCTTGATCCCAACTGGGTGGATAGGGAACCTGGTAATGTATAGCGACAAGGTGGCTAATGCGCATCACTGACGGGTTGACTCAAACACAAGCACGCTTCACCACGATGTGTACTGTGGTTGGTAATACTTCCAAGCTTGTCCACTCTTTGCAACCACAAGTCGCTCCCGATATGACCGTCTACTATGACTTGGATTACGATGTCATCCTGCTTTTCGGCCTCACAGAGTTGAAAGCGCAGATAAGCTGGATGCACGAGGTTCGTCTTGCCATTGTGCATGTCGGACAAGCGGTATCACTTACATAGTGTCTAGGGTGTGGAGAAGAGGTGAGAACTACGCAGTCAACTCCAATGATACATTTCTTTGACCTGGTTTGGACGCGGACAGAAGTCCCGCTTCACTTGTGTACACCGACTAATCACGAGTGCCTAGTATGGGAATGTTTTCGCCCTTGTATTTGCATCTACATCAATCACTTGCTTTGTTTGTTCAGTATACGAGGATAACTTGTGTTCGAAGCGACCGTGAACTGAAGCTACAGAAAGTGTCGTTGTAGTCGAGGGTCACGCAGAGTACCTACTTCTCTCGATTTGTTCATGTTCTGTGCTCCTTTCCTTCTTTCTGTATATCATAACCTTACCCCCTGTGCATCCCTGGACCCGAAGGTTGGTGTGTATGAAATGACCACACTGTTCTGCGACGCATGCCAGGCCCAGCAGTAGTGGGGCCCGGCAGAAGCCAGGGCCACTCCCACGGGCCAGCCAGGCACGTGAGCCATCTCCAGGTACATGTGCGGCACCACATGGGCGCCATGTAAGCGACATGACAATATCGCACGCGACGATCAGTTTTCCATAAAAGGCATGGCCGGTGTCGCCGAGCAGGAACAAGACGGAATTCGTTGGTCTGTGGACTGCGTCCATTTAGGTTTTGCCTCCTTTCTTGTGCTTGCTATTTATACTCCTTTCGACTGTTCGTTTACCCAAACTTGTGTCTGGCACACAAGACTCTACCATACTCGGTTCATACACTTTAACTTGAAGTGTCCACTCCTTCCCGCAATGTCCCTCTCGCTCAAGGCCGAACTCGAAACGTGGGCCGCTGCCCTCCAAGCATACGATGAGCAAGATTTTGAAAGGGCTCTCGATCTGTTCTCCGTCAGTACACACTCGCTAAATTTACCGTATTTCATTCACATGTGTGACTCTACCAGCGTATCGCACATTCCTCTAAGATCCTCACCAACATGGGCCTCATATACGCTACCATTGGTGAACATGAGACCGCCGTCGAACATTTCCTCGCTGCAACCAACCTCGATGCTTACCTTGCAATCGCGTGAGTACCCATCTACGTTTGCTCTGCCCTTTCCGGCCATTCGGTTCAGAGCAGTGACAGATTCACACATGCATGTGGAACTATGTGCGTTTGTGTAACTTATCTCACCATTCCCGTTTCTAGGTACTTCCAATGCGGCGTGTCCAATTTTTTCCTACAACGCTACGATCTTGCACTCCGCAATTTTGAGGACGCGTACCTGTACCTCCGCGGAAATGAGGCAATGTCAGTTCATCCGCTCTCCCTATTAATTTAACTCATCACCCGACAGCGATTACGACCAAATTGGTCTCAAATTCAAGCTCTTTTCTGCAGAGATCCTGTTCAACAAGGGCCTCACACAGATAAACCTCAGTTGCGAAGAAGAAGGGATGGCGGACATGCGAGAGGCTAGCAGATTCAAAGTCACGGATGGGCACGGTGTTATTGACGAAGCAATGCGAGATCGTGGGGAGGGGTACACCGTATTCAGCATCGTCCGTCATACTTTATCTTGGTTCGTTCTTGTGTGGCACCCCAACTGATGCCATTTAGCCCGTCGGCGTGCTCTATCGTCCTTCAGAAAATAAGCTCAAGAATTCTAAGAGCAAAGATTATCTCGGAAAGGCTGTGAGTTTCGTTTTGTCAGTCTGATTCTCCGCTCATCTTCGCCACCTCCGTAAATAGAAACTAGTCGCAGCGAGCGATTCCAACGATGCCTTCACCGAATTCACAGGCGTAACGAAACTACAACAAACTTCCGGAGACAACGCCAAGAATAACCCTGAGGTCGAGTTATCCCCGCAAAGCAGAAGTGCGACCGTGCCTACACCTCGTGCGTCGTCCAGTTCTGCACACATGTTTGTTCCCTCATCGTGCAAATACAGGTACAGATCCAGTCGCAGCACCTCCCGCTGCTCCTGAGCGTACTAAGTCGGACCCCCATCCCAGCGCTGGGGTTCGCCCAGATGCAGCCACCATCCTTGCCTCGCGACGGACACAGTCAGTCTCAAATCCTGCGAATGCACCATCACCACCGGACATATCTGAGGGCAACACTGCGCTAGGGAGGAGCAATTCCTCGCGGTTGGCAAGGAGCCAAGTGGCCAACGCAGGGGTAGCGCCTCTGAGGGTCGAGACGAGCACCGCAGGCGGGGTCGCGGGTGGAGAAACTGAGGTAGTGGCAGATCGTGCCCCGCCGACGCTTCGGAGTCGACCGAGACCACGGCAGCGGCACGTGAACGCCAACCAACGTGTGGTACCCTTAGTGCTACCTGCTGCGCCGACCTCAGCAAAAGGTGGGTGCACTTCCCTCGTCTCTGTCGTTTACTTGGTTCCCACTTTTGAGGCATGTGGCTGAGCTGACGCCCGTTTGTATTTCGTTTAGTAGGGCGCCTTAGCCAATTCTACGACGCGTATATGGACGTATATACGGACGATTGTACCTCGCGATCGGCGATTCCAAGTCCTCCGGTCGCTGAGGGGCATTCAAGCACATCTTCGTCGCAGAGGCAATCACCTGCGACATGGTCGTTCTATCAACCGCAGCCACAACCACAGGAGCAGCAACAATTCACCTCATGGATCCAATCCGCCTCGAGTCCCGTCAGGACGTCAAGAAATACGAGCACGAGTTCCGGGACGAGTCGCGCATCCTCGGTGGCTGCCAGTGCAGGCATGAGAATGAACATCAAACCGATCACGAGCATAGGTGCGCACATGGCTAAGGGAGGTTTCAATAATGCGGGTGGAGGGACACCCCGACGGAAGGTGACGCGCCGCCCGACGACGCGCAGAGCATATGACGACGAAGATGACGACGACGACGGGTTCGTAGCGGGCGAGTGCGACGAATTTGAGATGGCAAACATCCGAGTCAAGGTATGTTCCCACAAGCGCTTGTTTCATTTTAAAATAAAGGACACGGTCCGACTTTTTCATATAGCTACACTACCAGGATGACGTACGCGGGATGACGATTCCGCCTAGGACGTCGTTTGATCATTTTGTCGAGCGCGTGACGACCAAGTTTGGGACGTCTTTGACGGGGTTGAGCATGAAGTTTATGGATGATGAAGGGACAAAGATCTCGCTCCGGGACGAGGGTGATTTCGAGTTCGCGGTCGAGACGGCGCGGGAGGGTGCCAGAGGGCGGTCGGAAGGGAAGATAGAGGTATGGTGCATAGACGTATAGCATGGATTGGGGGGGGGGGGGGGGGTGCATGGTATATAGAAGGGTCACGGTAGAACATTCACCCTACGCACTTTGTACACTAATATCATTCACCGTTCGTTGTAATGCTCGCGGGTTGACATGACGGCTCCTGATTCTTTGCTACTTACGATGCATGTAGTTAAGTAGATTTCAAGTAAATTGCACATGTATCAAGTAAATCACTTGTGTCAGTAGGTTCCACTGCTGGAATCCTACTTATTCGACACTCATCAGCTTGCGCTCGACTTGTGCAAGTGGCAAAAAAGTGCACATTCGAACTAAAATAGCAAGTAACTGTAGAAGTATGGCGCCATAGTAACACAGCTACTATACAGTATAATAAGTAGAAACGAAGTAAATGAGTACGAGCACAAGTAGGAAATTGAAACCCATTACCTGTAGCACGCACCTGTTGCCGCAAAAAATGCGTTCGGAAGATGCATAATGATTCCCGCCGCACAAAACGTGTCGTATGAGCACACTCAAGATGGTGCTCCTAGTTTCGCTTCCGAGCGTCAAGACTCAAGAAACGGCAGGACATAAGAGAGAGTGGAACATACAAAGAGGAACCCCCAGGCAGGATGGCCCGTCAAATTTGGGGTTGCACTCCGAGTCGGTCTTGTTCGAGTTGAATGTAGACAATCTCTGCGTTCAAGTTGCAGAGAAAAGTCTGGCTCGGAATGAACGGATGAGCAGTCGGACTGGCTCGGAATGATGACGCGCCATCATGGCACTGGCAAGGTGCTACCGACCGGTACAAACGCGCCGCTCTATGGGAAGACAAGGGCGAGGTAGGTACGTGTGAGAGCAGGTGAGGGTGGAGCGGGCATGTGCAGGCGGGCGTGCACCCACGCATGCACAACGAATGAGGACGAGGGTGAGCACAGTGAGCGAGGACAGGTGAGTGCGAGCGTGTATACTTGCATGCGCGCACGTCCGTCATGGTGCGAGTGAATGGGTAGGCTTCTGTGGATGCAAAGCCCAAGACCAGCCCAGCCCAAGCCCTGGTAGTCCTGAGCCTGAGTTTGACGAGGTCAGGCCAAAGCCCGGCCCACAATTTGCATCACCTTGCTTGCAAGGTCACTTACACGGTGCCTTCCGAGTCGGGTGTCAATCGTAAACACGCACAAATTACACAGTGATGTAAAATTTCCTTACAAGGAAACACTGATTCCGACTGCTCCGTGTTCCCCAATCCAGCTTTCGTCTTTTGCACTACTAGTCCATGTATTCGTTCGTCTTCATATCTCAGTGACTCCGAAGGATGACGGGTGAAGAGATTATCTTCGAAATCACGCAATAACCGAATAGTAGATCGGAGAAGTGCTACGTAGACATCGAAAGGCGTCAAAGCGAAGCTTGTCGTTTTCCCTATGTCAATCACAACATACGGAAGGACGACGGGATGATGGAAAACCGAGTGAAACCCAAAAGGGTAAGGAAACATCAAGACCCGGTCCATCCGAGGCGGGTCCAAGTGGTGCGTAAACTCAAAGAGAAAGAAGTGCAAACCTCCTTTAGAAACGTCCAAAAAAGAGGTGCGCACCCATAGTATCTTTTGACTTGAATCCCTTTCTATTTCATCGAAGTGTTTCAGCCTGGGAATTCTACAACATGTATTATTACCTTTCTCGCGAAAGTTCGCTCCATCGATTGATTTCATTCGAGAAACTTGTATTACTAGTTTATGCCCCAAACTGCAAGCAAGGTGTTCGGCGGCAATCGCCGCCACCTACATAGTCACTAGATGTAGTAAGCTCACAACTCATGTGAGTCATGTCCGCCAGGGAGCCATACCGTGGTTTGTCTCGCAAGTTAGTGCTTGCTTTCGACGTAGGGACGACGTACAGCGGGGTCTCATACTGCATACTTGACCATGGAGAAGTCCCGAAGATTTTCGGAGTCTCGAGGTAGGCAAGATTTCGTGGGGGGGGGTGGCGCTGACGTGGATCTCTATTGAATAATTCAGATATCCTGCCCAAGAGCACGTCGGAGGCGATAACAAGATACCGTCCATCTTGTACTATGACCGTCAAGGTTCCCTGAGAGCAGTTGGCGCGGAGGCGTTGCAGCAGCATATCATTGACCAAGCAGAAGAAGAGAAATGGGTCAAGCTCGAATGGTGAGCTCAAAGAAGAGACAACTCTTGATCGTCACTTTGTTTACAAGGATGCTATTAGGTGGAAACTCCACCTGCGGCCCAAGCATTTAGCATCGTCGCATATCAAAGATGAAGACATCCCACCCCTTCCCAAGGGCAAGAGCGCCGTCCAGGTGCTTGGGGATTTCATGCGGTATCTCTTCAATTGCGCTCGCAACTACATCATCGAATCTCACGCTAATGGCGTTTCTATGTGGATGTCCATGGAAAATAACATCGAATTCATTCTCACCCATCCAAATGGATGGGAAGGGCTGCAACAACAACAGATTCGCCGCGCCGCTAACATTGCTGGGCTGGTTCCTAGTAGCAAGAAAAAGCGTGCGAGCCAAATTCATCTGCTGACAGAAGGGGAGGCTAGTCTTCATTTCTGCGTCACCCACGTGCTGGCGTCGAATTCGGTTTCCAATCTCCGTATTCTTAGTTCCGAGGATCTCGAAGAGGAAGCCGAGGAGGAGTCGGAACATCAAGGGATAGTCATCATCGATGCTGGAGGAGGTACCATCGATTTGAGTGCTTACTCCCTCAAACTATCCCTTCCACAAGAATTTGAGGAGATCGCACCCGCAGAATGTAAGACTGCCTAGGCCGTTTTAAGTTCTTTCTGAAACATTATCCTCCTAGGTCGCCTTCAAGGATCTGTTTTCGTCACGCAAAGAGCTCACACATTTCTCAAGGGTTTGTGGTCTTTATTATGCCGCGGACGCTAGTGAATAACATCACATTCTACGACAGCCAAACTTGCCAACTCTCAATATGGATCACCTGACATCATCCAGCAGATGTCAGAGATTTTCGACCGGACTGCGAAACTGAGGTTCCGTGACACTGACGGTCCGCAATACATCAAATTTGGAACTGTCCGTGATAAAGATCCCCAGTATAATATTCGCTCTGGTCAGCTCAAGTTGGCTGGGTAAGGGGACTTCTCATACTGAATGCGTAGTACTGATTCTCGAACGCTCGTACAGAGAAGATGTCGCTAAATTCTTCGAGCCCTCTGTGGAGGCGATCGCTGATGCCTTCGACAAGCAGCGACAAGCAGCGGCAAGGTTGAAGTTTCAAATCAAGGTGAGATTCACTCTGTTGTGCTGTTTTAGGCGACTCGACTAGTCACTTCCCATAGCATGCCTTTCTCGTTGGTGGATATGCTGCTAGTGATTTCTTGTACCGCAGTCTTCAACTGCACCCGGCGTTTTCGGAGGTGCGCTTATGCAGACCTTCAAGCCACGTGTATGTATCTCATCATCATCATTCTGTCGCACTCATCGTCTCCTCAGTAATAAGACCGTCGCAGATGGCGCCGTATCTTCCTACATCGCTCCTCTTGTCACTTCGCGAACATCGAAGTATACATATGGCGTAGAGTGTATTAGAGCATACGATCCACTTCTTCCTGAACACCGAGCGAGAAGACACACGTCATTTACTGTACCATCGGGAATCAGGATGTTACCGAATGCTTTTCGAGCGATACTTCAGAAGGTCTGTATTGGTCACTAATTTATGACAAAAAAATCATTCAGTTCTCTGACAGGGAGTCCAAGTCGCGGAGGAGCAAGAATTTCGATATTCTTTCACTGCGGAAAGAAACTCTCGCTCTGAAATGAAGGCTGTGGAGGAACCCATCCTTGCATATAGAGGGGATCTTTCTGATCCACTCTGGGTGGATAAGGAACCTGGTAAAGTCTTGAGACAAAATGGCTAATGCGCATCGCTAACGAGTGCACCCGAATCCAAGCCTGCTTCACTATCATGTGCAACGTGAATGCTAATACCTCTGAGCTTGTCCGCTCTCTACGTCCACAAAAAGCTCGTAACGGGAAGGTGTATTATCACTTTGACTACGACATTGTCCTGCTCTTTGGGCTCACGGAATTGAAAGCGCAGATAAGCTGGATGCACAAGGTTCGTCTTGTCGTCGCGTCCTTGTCAGACAAGCTGTATTACTTACATATCACTCCAGGGTGTGGAGAAGAGGTGAGCACTATGCACTGGCAGCCAACTCCAATGATATATCTATCTGACCCGACTCGGACGTGGACAGAAGTCCCGCCTCGATCGTGTACATTCACTAATCGTTATCACTGTCTTTCTATCACGAAGAGAATTGTGTTTTCGCGCCCTCGTATCTGTATCTTCTCCAGCCACCTGTATTGTGTTTGTTACTGGTCATCGATTTATATCACGCCCTTCCTTCACGGATGTTGTGGTCAGGGGGTTAAGGCCCTCAGGCACAACACAAGTGGGAAAGACTTCGAAGGCGAGATTGGTTCTTCATCAGTCCACCGTCGGTCCGGGCTCGGTCTGGTGGGACTGGACAAGGGCACGAGTGACTGGGTGGACCTATACGGTTGAAGGAGCGGGGATTAACAAAGTGGTGCGCGTGCCCTAGTACACCGATGGGTCATCGATGGTTTGCTTCAGTCGTCGTCACGGAGCCGCGACGACTCATCGATGCATCCCTTTCACTGCGCAGTACAGGCAACTGCCTCGTAGCCACAACGTTCAGAGTTCATCAAGAGATTCATATTGAACAAACATTGCAATTTCATAGCAGGATGCGGGCAAAAAATACAAAAAAAAAACATCAGCAGTCAGTGGCGGTAACTAGTCATCGTACACAATCGAAGCGGGGCTTCTGTTAAAGTCCTCGAGTTAGCAGAATGCATCATCCGACTCTGTTGTTTAGATCGTACCTCTTCTCTACGCCCTGGACCGTCATGTGAGTGATACAGCACACGGTTTCGTACCCGGAAAACAACGACGAGACGCACCATATCTTTCCAGCAGATCTGCGCTTTCAACTCCGTGAGGCCAAATAGTAGGATGACTTCGTAATCCAGGCGATAATAGTTACCTCCTCCCGGAGCTTGTTGTAGAAGCAAAGAGTGGGCAATTGCAGAGGTATCGCCCATCACACTGCACATTGGAGTGAAGCGAGCTTGCATTTTGAGACCCCTCATCAGCGATGCGGATTGGTCACGTTTTAATCCGGCTTACCACGTTCTTTGTCCGTCCACTTGGGATCGAGAAGATCCCCCCTGTACGCGAGAATGGGCTCACTTACATGGGCCAGCTGAGAACGCGAATTCCCCTCTCTATGAAACGACTGGCGAAATTCTTGCTGCTCCGATACTTGGACACCCTATTGGAAACTGAATGAAGTGTGAGCACGAGTCAATAACTAGTGCAGACCTTCTTCAGTATTGATTGGAATGCATTTGGTAACCTAATGTTCCCCGATAATCCAGTATATCGCGTGTGTTCTCTCTCCTGGTGACCGGCAAGATAAGGAAGGTACAGTGTGTTGCATTCTAGACCATATGTGAACCTTGATGTTCGCGAGGTGACGAGAGGATTGATGCAAGATAATACAGCGCCATCTGCGACGGCCTTGTTACTGAAGAGGTGGTGAGCACAACCCAATCATGTTGCCACGACACATACACGGAGCTCGGAGGTCTGCATAAGTGCACCTCCGAAAATACCTGATGCTGTTGAAGACGGCGATACAGGAAATCGCTGGCGGCATAACCGCCGACTAGGAAGGCATGCTGAAGAGTACTCTTAGGTTACGCACATAACGCAATGTGGGAGTCGAGCTCGCCTTGATTCGGATCTGCAACCCTGCAGCTGCTTGTCGCTGTTTCTCGAAGGCATCAGCAATCGCCTCCACGGAGGGCTCAAATAATGTTGCGACGTCCTCTCTGTATGAGTGTTCGAGGTTCATCATTACGCATTCAGTATAAACAACCTCTTACCCAGCCAACTTGAGCTGGCCAGAGCGAATATCACACTGGGGATCTTTGTCACGGACAGTTCCAAACTTGATGTATTGCGGGTCACTAGCGTCGCGGAACCTCAGCTTTGTAGTCTTGTCGAAAATATCCTTCATCTGATGGACTATGTCGGGTGACCCGTATCGTGAATTGGCGAGCTTGGCTGTGGTAGAATGTGAAGTATTAACAATTCCCGGATTACCGAGCAGCACATACCCCTGAGGAACACGTGAGCCCTTTGCGTGACGAAAACAGATCCTTGAAGGCGACCTAAAGGAAGAATGTATGAGAAAGAACTCGAAACCGTCCCGGGCTGTCTCACATTCTGCGGGTGCAATCTCCTTGAATTCTTTGGGAGGGGATAACTTGACAGAGTAAGCACTCAGGTCGATTGTACCTCCTCCGGCATCGATGATGACTATCCCTTGATGTTCCGACTCCTCCTCAACTTCCTCTTCGGGGTCGTCGGAACTAAGAATAGGAACTTGGGAAAGGGGATCCGATGCCAGCACGTGGGTGACGCAAAAATGAAGACTAGCCTCCCCTTCAGTAAGTAGATGGATTCGACCCGAATTCTCTTCTCCCCCAGGTACCAGCCCTGCGATCTCAGCAGCTCGGCGAATGTGTTGCTGCTGTAACCCTTCCCATCCATTTGGATGGGTAAGGATGAACTCGATCTTGTTTTCCATAGACCGCCACATAGAGGCACCACTGGCATGAGATTCGATAATATAGTTGCGAGCGCAACTGAACAGGTACCGCATGAAATCCCCTAGCACCTGGATGGCGCTCCTACCCTGTGGGAGGGGTGGGATATCTTCGTCTTTGACGTGCGATGACGCCAAGTGCTTTGCCCGCAGGTGAAGCTTCCACCTGATAACATCTCTGTAAACAAAGGAACGATGATGGATTGTCTCTCCTCTGAGCTCACCATTCGAGCTTATCCCAATTTTCTTCCTCCGCTTGATCGATGATATGTTGTTGTAGCGCCTCCGCGCCGACGGCTCTCACAGCACCTTCGCGATCATAATACAAGATGGATGGTATCTTGTTATCGCCTCCAATGTGTTCTTGGGCAGGATACCTGAATGAGCCACACGTCAGTGCGACTCGCTGGTCCACAAAGTTTGGCTTACTTCGCAACTCCGTGAACCTTTGGAACCTCTCCAGGATCGAATATGCAGTACGAGACTCCGCTGTATGTCGTCCCAACGTCGAAAGCAAGCACCAACTTGCGAGAGAGGCCACGGTATGGCTCGCGGGAGGGCATATTGTGGACTCGCGTTGCTGTGCGAGTTGGGAAGGTTGAAGAGCTGGGGAGGTGCCGCGATTACCCTTGAACTTACCCAAGCCACCAAAGAAGGACACGAGACGGTGATCGTGGCTGCCTTGCGGCAATGCACAGGAACATGCGTTCAGTAGCTGCGCCCACACAGCAAGTCATTCAGTCTAAGGAGGTTGATGTAACACGAGGAACAAGCAACTCGTGAACCCTTTACCGATAGGCTTACCATGATCACGCACGCGATATCATGATACTAGTTTCGGCTCAGTGTGAAGACTTTTCGCAGGATGATATCAATCATACTGCATCTATTCATGCTTCTGTGACACGATAAGACCGTTTCCAGTGAAACGTGATTCGTTGGCTTGATGCATGCCTCGGAGGCTGGAAGTCGTCCACCGAGGCGTGGACCGACGAGAACGTATATACAACTACGACGTAGGATACATATAGGTAACGATGGGGTAGAGGCGATGCAAGCTGTGGGCCGACTTGCTGCGCGTGGGCGGGGCGGGAGTCCCGTCTGCTGGTACGGGTGGGGTAGGACATAGCGTAGTAAAGGCAACTTTGTGGTCTCTCAGGAACTTACTAGCAGAGTTCTCTTCACGGTGCGATCAGGATCAGACGTGAAAGAAAGCTCTCACGGAAACCGCATGGAGTGGTCACTGGCTAGATCCGAATCCCGATCAGCTTCTGTTTGTCCGCCTCGCCTTGTCCTGCCCACAGCGCAACGTCCTGTGAACTGTGGACGGGCAACAAGTCATAGCGTTCACTCACCCCTCTTTCTTCTACCGTTAACCGCAGGCCAATACACGAACTTGAAGCCCCCACCAACTCATGCCGGAACGACAGCCATACCAAGGACCTGCCCGAAAGCTGGTCGTGGCCTTTGATGTGGGCACAACGTATAGCGGCGTCTCGTACAGCATTCTCGACCCAGGCGAACCACCAGTCGTCTGTGGTGTTACTCGGTGAGCGCTATACACATCCTCCGAGTGCCTATCATATCCATCTTGTGAAAAGCTTCCCTGCTACAGATCATGTCGGCGGAAACTCAAAGATACCATCCATTGTGTATTACGACCTGGACGGGGTTGCTCGCGCGTTCGGTAATGAGGCCCTCCAGGAGAGCGTAATTGAGACAGCAGAAGATGAGGAATGGGTCCAGGCGGAATGGTGAGAACCCTCGTTCGTTGACCTGGCACTTGCCATCTACTGAAGTACGGGACATTAGGTGGAAGCTTCATCTGAGACCTAGAAACATGGCGTCTAATCATGTTACCGATCAAGATATTCCCCCACTTCCTCCGAACAAGACTGCCATCCAAATCCTAAGCGAGTTCATGGGGTACCTGTTCCAATGTACAAAGACTTATATTCAAGAAACCCATGCAAGCGGACATGCCATGTGGGAATCATTTGAGGACAATATTGATTTCGTTCTCAGTCACCCGAACGGATGGGAAGGTCCGCAGCAAACACAGATACGACGGGCAGCGGTCCTCGCAGGATTAGTTCCTGATTCTCCTGAAGGGCAAGCTCGGATTCGGCTAGTCACCGAAGGCGAAGCGAGTCTGCACTTCTGCCTGACCACTGAAAAAACAGCCGGTGCATTCAAGGTAGCATGCGAGCTCGTGCGTGATCGATTTAGCTAACGTTTCTGCTCAGGAAGACCAAGGCGTCATGGTTATTGATGCAGGCGGTGGAACCATCGATGTCAGCTCCTACTACATGACATCATCGCCCGCCACGTTCCAAGAGATCACTCCCGCTGAATGTACGAAAGAACTCCAATTGGGTTACTTGCACTGACGAACTGTCTTGAAGGCCACTTGCAGGGTGCTGTATTCGTCACCAGGCGCGCTGAAAAGTTCCTCGCAGGTAAGCTAGGGGCACGGGCTGCGTTCGAACGACCTCCATGATCGTATTCCCGTAGTGAAACTCGCAGGTTCTAAATTCGGAACCCCGGAGGACATCGCTCAAATGACGAAGGACTTCGACAAGTCAGCGAAGCTTCGCTTCAAGAACCCTACTGAACCATCTTACATCCGCTTCGGAACCGTGAGGGACCGCGACCCCGCGTTCGACATCAAGTCTGGACAGCTCAGGCTCCAGGGGTAAGTGATACTGCGTCAGACTTGATTTCGCCAGCCAAATCACGACGCTCGCAACCCAGAACCGATGTGGCGACCCTTTTTGAACCTTCTGCAAAGGCGATAATCGATGCTGTGGAAAAACAACGAGAGCAGGCAACCAGGCCTATCAACGTACGTCTCCCCTAGATCCCAGTACAAATTGACTGACGATCGCCAAGTCCATTTTCCTTGTTGGAGGTTTCGCCGCAAGTGATTGGCTCTTCTCAAAGCTACGAGAGCACATTAAACCGATGGACATCGATTTCTGTCGCCCTGACAGTCACACGTGAGTGTCGTTCAGAATCGACTCGGCTTCATTCATGTGTCAACTCCAAATTTATCAGGAATAAAGCCGTCGCGGACGGCGCTGTCGCCTTTTACCTCGACAACAGGGTTTCGGCACGTGTTTCCAAGTTTACGTACGGCACTCGGTGCGCTGTAGAGTTCAACAAGAACAACGAGCATCATAAACTTCGGGCGGCGTCTGCGGTCCCACGTCCGTCGGGGCGCATGGTCCTTCCAAACGCGTTCAGCGCAATATTGAACAAGGTGTTTAGCTTGTTGCTTGTTTCAGTCAAGACTGACATGGGATGGCAGGGAACAGCGGTGTCGGAGATAAAGGAATTCCGGAAGGACTTCATGACGGAATGCGCAGAGAGGGCCTCTTGCGACATGATCGCTACAGAAATCGTCTGCTATCGCGGCGATGTGAGTAGCCCTCGTTGGACGGATTCAGAACCGGGTAGGTTGTCGGTCTAGACGATGCTCGATGCTCGCGCTGAAAGTCGTTATCGACCTACACAGGGATGTTTTCCAATCTATGCACTATTCACGCGGATACGTCCCAAGTATCCAAGACGCTCAGTCCCCGACGGGGTTTCGCAGGACTAGAGTTCTACAGGCAGCAATTCAGTATCGTGTTGATGTTCGGGTTGACTGAGCTACAGGCGCAGATTAGTTGGATGGAGAATGGCACAGAGAGAAGGTATGGCGTTTTTCTAGCTCTAATTAGTCTTGATTACTGACGAGCACTCTCGAAAGGGGTCCTGCGACTGTTGTATTCGATCAACTTGTAGAAGAGCTTTAAGATACCGCACATTCATGTCATCCGTAGTCAATTGGTGGATACTATGGTCTGGTCAACGTTTACCCCAAACCAGTGATGTTGCTTGTAGCCTTTGTCGCTCCAGCCTCTAAATACGCCATTCAGGGGTTGCTTGCTGAGACCGTCAATTTGATAGCTGTTCAGTGCGGTACGCGATCATCGATCAATCGATCGCGATCGATCGCTCCTGGCGTGAAATCACGTGAGTGCTTGCCAGCTCGTCCTCGGTTCTTCTGAGCTCTCTTCCATTGAACTTGAGAAAGCTACTGTGACTGGGGTGACTGCCGGGACTGGAAGATGGATGAGGCGGCGTGGGCGAGTGGCAGTGGCGCAGATCCTTGCAATTGCACGCTGAACCCCCCAAGTCCAGTTCCATGTTCAAGATCGATCGCGGACTCTTTTATTTACGGTAAGTTGATCGTGAGGTGCCACCGCCGCTGCTCAAACGCTGTCTTCATCTCGTGGGTGGGTGACTACATATCTCTTTTTTTTTTTTGCATAAAAGGAAGCACTCACCTTCTGCTCGTCCGGGGCTTTTTTGACAACCTGGCTTCTAGTACCCTGCTAGTAGTTCAAGGCCTGAACGCGCGACCGTCGACGCCCAACCACCTCAAGCTGAATCGACTCCGAGCTTGACCCTCTACCATCTGATCTTGCTCCGAGACGACGTCCGCAAACGCCATCATGGAATGCGAGCAACACACCAAATCGTGGTGTTAACTCCCTGCCAGAGGTGGCGAAGGTCACGGTCGTACAGCCCCCCGCCGCACGAGGCTGATAATGAACCGAGGATCGTGGCAAACAGAAAATAAGCAAAGGAGAACCAAGAAGATCATCGAGGGGCGCCGCTGGAAGTTGTGAACCCGATTCCGCTTCAAGATTGTTTCGGTGGTCTTGTAAAGTAGACTCCTTGGTTCCGAGAAAACATTTAGTCCAATGTATAACACATCGGGAAGGTGTCGTGGGGATGGGAAGGACAGATAAATAGAAGAAAGCGGTTGAGATACGTGAAGACATAAATGATGCAAGTCCGCCCGGGACTCTCAACCTTGTTTCTACACTGCTAGTTCAAGCCTGATGCGCACCATCCCCAACCACTGGGCCAAGCTCAATTGCCTCTGAGTTACCTTCCACCACCTGATCCTGCCTCGACGCGACATCCGCAAACGCAATAATAGACTGCGACAACACACCAGATTGGGTATTGGCTCCCTGCCAGAGGTAGCGAAGGTCACGGTCGTACAGCTCCCGCACGCTGATAATGAACCGTGGCATGATCGTGGCAAATAGAAAATAAACGAAGCTGTCCAAGAAGACCATCGAGGGGCTGGAAGTTGTGAACCCGGTATTGCTCAAGATTGTTTCGGTGACATTGTAAAGTAGACTCCTGGTTCCGAGAAAATGTTTAGTCCAACGCATAACATATCGGGAAGGTGTTGTGGGGATGGGAGGGACAGATAAATAGAACAAAGCGGTTGACATACGTGAAGAAATAAATGATGCCATCGCTCACAAGAAGCTTCATGTATCGGTTGGGCTGCCACTGCTTCGTTGCCTTGTACATCTGGACCGACTGCTTCAAGGTTTGGGCGAGAGCAAGAACCAACAAAACTGCGCTGAGAACGAATCGGGGAATCATAAAGTATACCGTGATGTTCGGTGGGACGTTTAAGACGAAACTGCAAAACGGGAGATTCTGGAAATCTGGAACTTGGATGATCGTGACTAGTAAAGAGAAGGTTGCGTAAAAATATAGGGCGATATGCTTTAGATGCAGCAACACCGGTCTAAGCCTGGGACATACCTGACAAGTAGGTGTTAGGGTTGATGTATACAGCTGCATAAACCACAACAAGGACGGTTTGCACTATGTATATGAATAGGAGGGAACGCAGGATTGTTCTTGATTGATTCCACATTACATAGACACGCAGAAGCATCATCACTGTGATGAGAGAAATTCATTGAGAAGAGTCACGATGAGATATTGTAACTCACGATCAGCAACGGAAAGAAACACTGCAAACGTCCAGATAGCCACTAGATATACTGCAGTACCTTTGGAACATCTATGGCTCATTTTGAAGTTGTGAGCTATAAGTTGATGTGCTTACACCTGTTCGATGATTAACCCTCGATTCGCGGGAAATTTCAATGCATACATCTATAAAAAATCATCAATGATAGCTCAGGTGTGAAGCGGAGGACTAACTTTCACAGGGCCAAGCATAAAGGTACTGCCGACTATGGTCACGCATGATCAGTTCAATAAACCTTGATTTACATTGTTAAACATACGAAAGGCATCTATGCTTCAGAATTGAATTTGAGTTGACCGTGTTATTCGATATAGATTACGATGGCCGTAGACCTACATAGCCCAGCAAAGCCCAAGATAACGAACCTACTGGAATGGTCAAAGGTGTAGCAGAGTGTCCTATGAGAATTTATACGCACGAGAAGAAATGTCGTAGTGACCCAGGTCCAGGGCTTGCACTGCAGGCATGTCAGGGATGGTGGTACTTGTTTAGCGGCCATCAGACTATTACCCAGATATACTCTACCTTTGCAAGTTAGTAAGGGAACAACAAGTGACAAGTGACATAAAGGAAGGTACCTCGCTCGAAAAAGTGAGGACTGCGGTAAATTGCGCCAGTAATATAATAATGGTTACTCTTGGAATGAGACGACGAGCGTGCAGAAATGTGTTACTCACTGTAACCATATCCAACTGCACTGACTGCCATAACTACATGGATCAACAAGATCAACAATCATCAAATGCGTAGTTGGGAGTGCTCGTACTGCATGCATAGTCACCAACCTGGGGAGATTCCATAACGGACTGTATGGCAGAGGTGATGAGGTGTAAAAAGACAGCAACAATGTTTGATTGTTTCAGTTCACAGGCACGAAGGGATGAAAAAGGTGGATTAGTCTAAGTGCGCTAGCCTCAAGGATCACATTGCCAAGTTATGAGCGCAGGCTGTGCAGCGTAGCGTCAGATCCAACGTCACCTTGTTTACAAGGTCACTGGGGGGGCATAACATGCGATCGTGGAAGAAAAATACTAAATATAGCAATCATTGTTGACACAGAGACGTGAATGTTGTAAACAAGGTCCCTGCCGGCGAAGCTCGGCCCTAAACTCTAGTTATACACTGGTGATGAAAATGATGAAGATCAAACGGGCCTTATACTTCAAGGCTTATGTAACATGGCGACTTCACCGCACCCAGTGGCAGTCATCACGAAGTCCCATCGGCAGGCTGTAGGCCTTCTGTATCCGCCAAGTCGCCGACTCATTGGAAGAGGGGTATTGGTTGGTCCTCCGGGTAACCATGGCATGAATTGCATTGCATTGATACTCGCGCCACCTTGATGGTCTTCCCTATTTGTTTCGAGACGCAATCTGGGTGCACCGACCATCAGAAAACCTGTGAACGACTGCTTCTTGTCACGGTTCAGCGCTGAACAATTCATGTACAAATGATTGAGTCAATAGTAACTGCGCCAGATACTCCGAAAGTACAGCAGGTAGGGAAGACGCCAGTGGGTAATTGGACGACCAAAACAACAGAATGTGATGATGCATTCTACTAACTCGAGGACTTTGACAGAAGCCCCGCTTCGATTGTGTACGATGCTGATAGGCTTGTCTTTTGCTTTTTTACCCGCATCCGGCTATCAATTTGCAATTACAACGTTTGTTCAATATGAATCTCTCAAGATGGTGTGAATTGTTTATGTTCGGCGCAGAGTGGTCTACGTACAAAGTGATCCAGCATTGATCCCATCAAATCTGATTCGATTGATTTCTCACGAACTGCACGGACATGGCGATGGTCAGTAGTACGTACCTTGGTCTCCGATACTCTTACCATCCCGCAAGCAATCCAATGCCGCTTTTCACTACCTCGTCGGTCTGTTGCGCCCACTTCTGATGGTACATAGCACTTCTGCATTCAACTTCGTTCGTCGATGCGTCACGGATCTGCTTTTCTCTTTTCGTGCATTCTGCCTGTCCCCCTGGGCTGAACCCGACCAAATAAATCCGCCTATGACAGTAAGTCCGGGTCCGCCGTGATGCGAGGGAGTTGGGGAGAGAGTGAGCTGAGTAGGGTGGGTGCGGCAAAGGACTGATGTTGCTTACGTTACCGAAGACAAGTGTCCGAGAGAGACTGTCTAGCTCATGAGTCCGGCCTTTTCCGGACTTTGGATCGTCAACTTGCACGTTCAGCCT
>JAHZSR010000236.1:0-25982 GCA_025782845.1 Boletus coccyginus | reverse complement strand
TAAAATAGCATGTCAGCAACATGTCCAACCGACAAAATACAAGTTACGGACCAACGTCGAACGGGGTAAACTTGAAGTCTGGTCCAATCAGATTGATTAGCTTTTCATTGGAAGCGGGCTTGCGATCCTGCCCATTGTCTTTGGGTTCATTCTCAAAGATCGCCTTTCCGGGGTACTTGAGGGCGTCAACGATCGAATTTGCGACCTGCCTGATGCTGATTTCGTCCTTCTCGTCCACTACAAAGGGGCGGGCTTAGACGGAATCTCGAAGATAAGTTTGGACCGTACCAGAGAAGATGACGGGTTCGACACACTCGTATTCGCGCAGCTGCCAGATGAAGAGTTTGGCAAGATCGCGAGAGTAGATAAACTGGCGCAAGGGTGATCCATCGCCCATGACTTTGAATGGTCCCCCGTTCTCTAGAGTGGGGTTAAATTCGCGTCACTGCGTACGGCATAACCGGACCCTCACGTTTTGCGAGATAGCACTTGTGAATGAGAGCGGGGATAACATGAGCGTACTTGAGATCACTGTTCGAGTCCGATCAGCGATGGATGAAAACATGTATCAGTTAGACTCACAAGTTGTCGTGGGGTCCAAAGACATTGGTGGGAATAGCGGACGTGAAGTTGCAACCAAATTCTTCCTTGTACGCGCTGTTGAATAGGGTGGGGATTAAGAGCATAATGAACATGGGAGACAAGCGGACTGATTTTGCACATCAACCATTCGTTTGGCGTATGCGTAGCCAAAGTTAGAGTCGTGAGGGGGACCAAGGTGCACCTTCTCCTCTGTTAGAGGGTACTCGACCTTATCTGGAAACACGCATGTTGAAAGACACGATATGACTTTTTGCGTTTTTTTGATGCGAGCAGTGTGCAACACGTTATCATTGATCAACATGTTGTCCCGGAGGAACGTCATCTGGAGTGGAAGATCGCCAAGCTTAAGATATATCATCGCACAGATCATCGCTACAACCTTGCGCTCTCTGTTGGCAAAGAGGCCCCCGACTGATGGCACAAGTATCAGAACAATCGAAACACGAAGAATCGGGGGAAAACATACCAAGGGCTGCCAAGTGAATGACATGCGTAGGCTGATGTTTTTCGAAGAGCTGCAAGGTTTGTGGGGATCCCTGTTCGTATGAGCACACACATGAGTCCGATTGTCCCCTACTCAGATTTGGGGGATACCTCAGGTCGGCATCGCGAGAGCTGGCAAAGATCCACTTCTCGCCTAGTTGCTTTCCAAAGCGCGAGCCTTCGGGCTCATTGTCGATAACGTATTGGATTGCTTTCCCGACGAGGCCAGTACCTCCAGTGACGAGTACGATGGCGGGCATTGTTCGCGAACCGAGTAGAGATGGGGCGAAAAGAAGGCTGATAATACCGTATTTATGCGGGACACCATCCCCGTATGGCATATTCCCACCCCGTATCTGCTGCGTATTTCCCGACTGTATGAAAAGAAAGTTTCCGCTTGTCGTTGACCACAGCGCACGACCTTCCCAGCACGCGAATAAATAGCCAACTAATGACTTGTCCAACCTACATGACTGTCGACAGACAGGTGGTATCAAGTGAGGTCTACGACCTCGCAGCGTCGAGAGAACCGATCAGCGGGCGTGTCAGGGAGGCCCTGGATGTCGTCGAGAGCGCTCTGGATACATATACGTGCGTGCCAATTTGGTTTGTGTCGCGTTCAGCATGCAGATCGCTTGCAGACCGGAGAGGGTGTCGATCAGCTTCAACGGAGGCAAGGACTGTGTGTAGAACATCTCTTCGCCCGGGCTCTGTTGACCGTTCACAGGTACTGTACTCCTCCATCTCTACGCCGCGGCGTTAGCCCGCCGGACTCCCCTGAGTACCAAACCAATCCCAGCCGTCTACATCCCCGTTCCTTCGCCGTTTACAGAACTAGAGGATTTCATCCCACAGTCGGCTAAAGCATATAACCTCGACCTTTTTACATGCTTCTCTGAATCGGATGTTCGACTGCCAGTCGAAAGTGTTACCCCGGGCACGACAACACCCGTTCCACGCAAACAAAACGAAGGCTACGTGAGCCATACGGGCTTCTTCCGGCCCGTCGGGAACGCTCGCGGTGGCGAAGGGATGCGGCGTGCCCTACATGTCTACAAGGAGAAATATCCACAAATAGAAGCTATACTAGTTGGAACAAGAAGATCAGACCCGCACGGCGGTGAGTTCTTCCTCCGTCTGCGAGATGAATCGCCAGGTAACGTTTGGTAGCCACACTCACGCATACGAACAAGACGGATGCCGGCTGGCCCTCATTCGAACGTGTTAATCCCATCATTAACTGGTCTTACGCTGATGTATGGACGTTCCTGCGGCGTTTGCATGTGCCTTATTGTTCATTGTATGACCAAGGGTAAGCCTTCCTGCACTTGCAGAGACTCGCCTTCAGAAGAGAGAACAGGTATACATCCCTTGGCTCGATATACAACACATTTCCAAATCCCGCGTTGCGGGTCCAAGACGACGTGTCGTCGGAAACTTCTCCCACAGTTGTTGCCAACCTACCGAATGCCGAGACACCCGCCCCATGTAATCTCGAGTCCGCGACAGAAGGTGGCCGTTTTGAAGACTTCACGGTCATCGCCAGTGACCCAGAGCGCACATGCACGGCCGAGCCCAGCACGGAATCGGTCGACCATTCCGACACCCTTGGGTCTTTCCGCGTCATTGCTAGTGATCCTTCTACCATGTGTCTAGCAGAGAGCGAGCTCGTGAATGGAAACGGTCAGGCGAAACTGCCATTGCAGTGCGCGCGCTATAATCCCGCTTACATGCTCCAGGACGAAGGTCTTGAGCGGGCCGGGAGAGTCTCTGGGACCGCACTGTTTGGGAGGGTGTAGTGGATGTTCGCTTCTTAGATAGATATAATTGGATGTATGTAGTTGTGTTCTCAACCCAATTTTGTTGGACGGTCACGTCACGCTAGTCTCATTCATGACTGTTGTCCAATCTCTGACGCTGCTCGCGAGCTCCAACGCGAGATGGACGACGACACAAGAAAAGACAATCGCCCGAGACTACCCATTCACCGACCTTGACTTGGAAACCCCAGACCAGTTCGTCGTTCGCACCTATCTCCAATTTCTCTGGCTCCCAGAGGTACCATCCCTCCTCCACTTTTACTCAGACGCGTTTCTAACCAGTCAAAGTCGATCATGCCCATTAATCTCCTTGTCCCGTCCTTGCACCGAGTCCAAGACGCGTCACCACAATCTCCAGACTCCCCCCACCCCCTCCATGCCCTCTTGGATCCGCTCCTCCTTTCCGTTCGGTCTGTCGTCGCGAAATACCACACAGATCTCCCAGAGATTCTCGTGCAGGACGGTGGGGGAGGTGGACTGGAAGAATGCATGATGTGGTACGCGCTTGGCTACGAGATGAGTGAGGTCGGGGGAGACACTACGAGCACTAACAACGAAGATGCTATCATGCTCGAGGAAAAGTTGCGGAATGACTGGCTCGAGAGGCTCGAGAGACGAGAGTGGGTGTCGGTATCGTGTGTAAGATGCCTCTTTTTGACCGTACGTATGCAGGGTACAGCTTCAAGTCCTTCTTTACCTCCTCAAACTTTCCCTGCCTGGTCCTTGCACCCCACTCGCCCCAGTGAAGATACCTGCTAACGATGTGGTTCCTTCAACCAAGAAGAAACGACAGAAAGAACGAGCAAAGGTCATCATTCCATCCGCACAGGAGCGATTGGAGTCATTCATGGACAAGCTCTCCATGTGGCAGCTCGTAATCAACGTGAATGACGCGAATAAACCGGCGGACAGAGACGAACGCGATTGGATGCAAGCATTCTGCGAAAATGTCGTCGAGCGCCAGTGAGCTCACCCATCGGAACGTAAATCGCGGTGTTTGTTGAGTCCTATTCATGGCAGATTCAAAGCCATCCTTCCCGACTTGTGTGCGCTTTTGCGCCGTAAACTTTTCCCCCATTCGCCCTTTGCAGACGAAGACAACGACACTGGCACGCGATCAAGTCCTGGATCTCAAGTGGCCGGTCCCGCTCGTCCACGTCCTAATCGTAAGCTCACCCGATCGTCCACCTCCACTTCTGTCTTCCAGTCCAAGGGCAGACCCAGCCCAAAACCCATCCAGCGCTCCTCCTCTATCCTACCCCATACCACCGCGTCAGACACGCGATCTCGTTCACGTTCCTTGTCCGTCTCACTCGCGCAAGATGCCTCCGCAAGGCGCTCCAACTCTTCCTCCGGGACATCGTCGTCCCTCAAACGGGCTCTCAGTCGCGAAGTCAGCATGTCGCGCGGGTTCAAACCTCGCGCACAGCAATCACAGGCGAGTCAACCCAACAACTCGAGTACGAAAGTGCCGGCAAGGCCGAAGAAGGAAGCAAAGAAGGAAGACAAGGGCTCCCAAGGGGTAACGCTCGTCGCCGCGACGCCTACAAAACCCAAGATCAGGGAGGGCTGGAGAAACTCCAGGCAGACCTCGAGCCAAAGTCAAAGTCGGGCCTTTAGTCCTGATCTTGAGGTAGGCATGGATGACGATGACGGCGACGAGCTGGGGGATGCTGATAACGAAGGCTTGACTGATGTCAAGGATGAGGATGAGGAGCTGTGGTTACCAAATTCCTCGCCTGACGTCCTCCTCTTAGGAGGGAGGAAGCGTGCGGCGAGTAGTTCGTCATCAAGCAGGGGCCTCTCAGACCCGGCTGAGGAAGGAGGAATGGATACACCCGCCAAGAAACGGTTGCGCAGATAGTGATATAGTAGTGGCTATGTAGGTCTGTGCATTAACTCTGTATCTGAACGTATGTCTAATGTCCGCCCCTTTTCACCTTCATCTTCGTTTTCAGTCAGATAGTGTAGGGCAACACCAATGCCTTGGTCATCACCTGAATTCAAGCTGAGCTAGTCATCACAATAGCAACCCCAGTGAGCAATCCATTCGTCAGTGGTCACAAACACACTATGCTACGAGAGACTGGGTCGCAGGAACGATGACCGTGGTGATTGGAATAAACGAGTCCTGTGTTGGCAAATAGTTAGGCAGAGCAAAAAGGGGCATGGGCGGGGAAATTTGGTCATAGCAAGGAGTCGGCAAGCTGGAGGCTTCCGAGAAGCCCCAAGGGGTGGCTTTCCCGATCTGGAAGAGACCACCCCAGGGGTTGCCGCACTCGGCACAGAAAAATTCACCTTGCGTGCTCGGAGGGAGAATGGCGGTCGGAGTTTGATCTTGGTGTGAAAATGGTCACGTGAGACCAAATTCGGTCCTTCGGTTGTTTGCGGGTGGCGATGCACCCCTTCGCATGAGCACATGCCTTTTTTGCAGATGATCGGCAGCGGTGCGTGCGATCGCGGTGACCGGATCGGTCTGCAGCTGCAACCCACAGGCAACAATTTTCGAGTATGCACGACCGCCGATTTCGCCCGCCCTTAGCAACATGGTCACGATAGGCAACATCAGCAGTCACTACATTAAGGGCATTATAAGGGTGTTCATAAGGCTCGGGACAAATCGGTCATAACGGAATGTTGCGATGCTGGCACCTGGCAGCAGCAGGATAGACACGAATGTGTCCTCCGTCGGGAGACAGAGAATACCAGATTTAGAGGACGTCTCTGAGACACCTTGCATCCCGTGCTCGTACTTGTCCTTGAAACCGGACTGGTACAGAGAAGTAGCCACGAATTCTCGCCAAGGTTCCAGGTGGTGCATCTAGAAATCCGAGTTTTAGAATCCGTTTTGACGGGTAAGTGAACCACAGTCTACCTCATCCGCATTCGATGCCACATCCTCGAAACTTGTAGTTGCTGTGGATGTTTAAAAGTACGTCTTTTGGGTGCTGATATCGCATTTAAAGTGAGACGTATCGCGACTAGCAGGACCTGGAAGTGTTCCACCCGCGGATAACAAGGCACTCAGTCCCAAAGACAAGCCAAGAGTCTGATTACACAAGAAAGGTGTAGACTGACCATGATAAGTGCTGAGACTCAGAGGAACGAGACGACTCGCAGAAGATAAACTGATCTAGGGGAACAAAGCAAGACTCGGACGAACCCCTTCGTCTCCTTTATCCAAGTATAATTGTGTACGAATTTCCGCTCACCGATAAAGCAGGACACGGGTTGGGCAGATTGGAGCTACGAAGATGTAGTAAAAGTTCACGTTGCGGAGACCTTGATTTCAACTTGTATGAAGAGCCGGGCGTGGCGCAGCACCATGCGCAATCGCGAACACCTTCCACCAATGGAAGATCATATTATTTAGCGCCAACCGGGCAGAGACTACCACTCCACCAATCGATGGAGAAAGTCCGCGAGCCTTGGGTCGTTGGTTCGTTGTGCAAGGCTTGTAACAGCAGAGGTCCCCATCTTCTTGAGAAGGACCACCAGTGGCACGACAACGCCAGATATTACTTATACCAAACTTCACATGACTCCCAAATCCATGTTGAACCCAGCGCACTGCCAGCCTCCAGGTATGCGGGGGCGCTCAGCGCAGCGATAAGCAGATCTGACCTGTCATTCATATCTGTGGACAGCTACGATCACTAAGGAAATATCTCACTCGATGTAAGGCCAACCGTTCCGAACCAATAGTTTACAAGGTCTGGTCCCCGTTGCTATCGGTCTCTTCTTTGTGTGGATGTTGCTTCCGGACAAATGAGACTTCACCCAGCTCGATCGATACGCAGTTCACATGAGGTAGCTTTTGCAGCACGATACCGTCAAGGCTGAGATCGCAAATTCAGATGTTTTTTGTTAATATCTAGCAAGATGCAGGAACAGTTTCCTTCTAATCTGGAAAACGAACGAATGGGGGAAAGATCGGTAGAGTGTGCATGCAAAGACTGAAGGACCCGACAGCGTTCATCAAGATAAGGGTATCGAATGAGTCATGCAAAATAATAAGATCATTCCAATATACGGGCACTATTAACCGTGACGACCGATAGTTGAAAAGTGTTTACCTTGTTTTTAAGATATATATATAGACTGAGTGCGTGCTATGGTGTCCAATGATATGCAGATATGCTCGTAGAGATGGGCATAATAGAAGTTGTAATCAGGCATTATCATACTCGGAGTCCGAGAACAATAGCACCCCCTATTTCCCAAGTTGATTGTGAGTAGACAATGAGGAGCTTGCGATAGCAGTGATGAGAGCTCCACCGTGGGTCTGTCCAAGTGGTACTGGAGGGGGTTTACGCCTCTTTGGAGGAGCGGGAGGCGGCCTGCGTGCCCTTTGGGTGGAGGTGGACGTAGTTGGTGGGAGGCCAGACGACGGTGGAAGATGGGGATAATGCTTAAGTTGGAGATTTTTTTCTGTCTGCTGCAAGAGCGAACCATCGTCCATAGAACCAAGCTTGTCTCTTCGCCTCGGTACATTTGTAGTGGCCGAAGCTACAACACCCAGGCTAGTGGCACTCTCTGTGCTTGGCCTCCTGATACCATCAGAGCCCGATCGCGACGGGGGCGGCTTAGTAGACTGTGACTGTATATTCTCGATGCTGCGACTGGTCCTGGTATGTTTCGGCTTCGCCGGGGGTGGAATGGCACCATTGAGCTGTCTTTCGGAGCCAGTTGACTTGGCGGCTTGAGACTGTAGACTAGCTTGCATCGTCGACGCAAGGATGTCGTGGCTAGGACTATCCTGACGGAAACTGCCCTGATAATTCAGGGTATCTTTGTCAAAGGAACTCTTTCGCAGATGCACACACCACTCCCCGCTGAGACACCGTTCGACTAATCGCTTCGTGGTCGGATTGATATCCCGGATGTTGGCATTCTGCGTGAGGGACTCCAGCGCCAGCACTATTTGAGGACGTTTGTACGGCACATCCCGTAATTGCGTTTTTGTAAGGAGGGGATGTAAAACACGGAGATACGTGTGACGCAGCTATAAGGATTTGAAGCATTTCCAACCATTGCAGAAGTGGATTTACCTACCGATTCACTCTCATCATCAAGGTCCACCAACTCGCGCAAGAAGACATCGACAAGTACGCAGAGGTCATTTGTGTAGAAATACTCCGAAGTCGCTTTCGAAGTGAACAAAATGTAGAGCAGCTTCAATACGAGTAACTGCATGCAAAGATCCTCCGCAGAACGAGCTAGAGAAGATTCTCAGCCATGGTAGAAGAATAACCCATGTAAAACGTACATGCACGATTGAGCATAAATATCATGTTCTCTCCAAATGTCTTGCTGGAACCAAGGCGAGATACAAGTACATCAAGTACCCGGTTTCGCATCTCAGGCACTTTCCCTTGGACACCCTGTAGTGAAGCAGTATTTTTCAGGCCTGCAACCATGAACTGTTCGCTGAGCGCCACCTGGTTGAGGGTTAATGGTTGTCAGAAGGACAGGTTGCAAAGCTCACTATCAATTTGATGACAGAGTAGTTGAAGGTTTCGTCCGACATGAAGCGTGTCTGCTCGACAAGCTCGAAGAGATGGTCGATGAACGAATCACTAAACACACCTGGGCCAGATGTTCAGCCGGACGATCCCGACCTAGAAAAGAAAAAAACCTACGTAAATCTTGCTCCGACAACTTCTGAACCCGGCAAACTTCATAGAGGAGTCTGACACTTAGCACCCTGAGCTTGCCTTCTATGGCAATTGGGCCCATGATGATGCTTGCACGAGAGCCTGTGCCGTTGGAAGCGAGATTAGATCCGATATAAGAATCATCGGCATCTGGATCAATCTCGACCAAGATATGATCCATCAGTAATGGGATAAGAGGTTGCCATCGCTTGTGATTGCGTAGGAAGGAAGATTGGCGTCTACCCCAAAACAAGAGAAGGCTATACAAAATAAATTGTTGGTGAGGATCCGTTTTCTACAAACACGTGTAAGATGTGCGGGACCAGTATGCCCACTGTTCTACGTACCGACTGCACATCCTCGATCACGAGTTCGCACATCCTCTCGGAGTGAAAGGCGAAGAGCTCAGAATCCAAAAGTAACTGACATGCGTGCTCTAATTGCAGCGGACTATGAAGGTAGCGTTCTGCTGACAAAATCTGATCAGAAAGATGGAAGAATAGAAGCTGGGGGAGCTGACCGTGATAAGAAGCACATAAGGATACGAACCTCCGCAGTGTAGTATCAAGCATGGATAATGTGGCCGAACCATCGCCCAGAAGACGTAGGATGTCGTCAAGTTCTGGAGCGGAAACGGAAAGACGGCAATAGGGGACAGTAAGTTTCTTCTGAGAACGAAAAGTTGGAAGGTATGGAATGAGTGACGAAACGTACCTGACCAAAATTGCTGGGCGTTCTCTATGTAGTATGTAATTCCAAAATCATCTTCTGCTAGCATGTTAACCGCAGAATCCGAAGTCTGGATCATCATAACGGTGGAATTGCTGGCGTCGAGGACTGGTGCGGTGAAAAGGAGAAGGAACCGTTCCACGGAGGCAGTGGATTGATTGACCAGAACGCGGTTTGATTGCCCCCTGACCGAAACTATGTAGCAGAAACGAGTATCACTTCAAGTTTCAACTTGTTTGCTGAAGCCAGCTTGTGTTCAACGTCGGCGGTAACGAGCACGATTAGCTCACAGGCTTGAGGAGTCTTGGAGTGTCCGGGGTCAGAGTCCACAGGTAAAGTGACCCTAACCCGAGTGCGACTCGGACGGTACAACTAGTAGTCAAACTCATGGCACTTCTTCAAGTTAGAAAGTATTGAACCAAATATTCCTGCCTTTGCCTCTCTCGTCACTGCCCAAGTGGTAAGGGCACAATAAGGGAACAGGTCCCCCTTGGATTCCGACCAATTCATTCATGCCATGCCACGGTACTACTGTCTTCAATTTGCCTACTATGTAGGCATGGAGTCACCGCAAGCTGCATTCGTTCCACTTTCCCGTCGGTATCTGTAATCGCAATGGAACTTATATGTAAGGTGTCCTGCCTTGTTGCTAGCAATACCAACGTGCGTCCCCCTTTTGGTGGATATTGCAATACTGATATTTCTGCTTCCAGGGCGCAGGCCGTTCGACACAGCAAGCGGTTGGCCCGCCGAATGAACTAGTCCCACTACCACGTACAGACACAGCGCTACACGTCATCTTAATCCCAGATGGCCTAACCAATATGGATAAGTCTTGCAGGTTTGACGGTAGTGGATTGGTTATATGGTCCTGTTCGATTATCGTCTGCACTAGCTGACCATCCCCAGATGCAGTTTGCCGTGGATTAATTCCCGTAGGACGGTGTGATCAGGATATAATTATGACATAGCGCGGTCTACATGAATCGGAACAACATTCCGACAACGGTAATCTGCGAGATTAATGACTAAATTGCTAAGGAAAAGGCAGTACCTCTCCTGGCTATGTCTCGAGGAGTGCAACAATGGCGTACGCTGCAGCTGCAGCAGCTCCGCCGACAAGTAATGTACTCACTGCACCCCACAAGTATCCCTTGACTCCTTGGCCTGCCCCGGTTACCCTGGCTTTGACTGCCCCAAAGACCAGCAGTACGAACCCGGTCAGAATGCAGGAATACATCAGGGCTACACGAGCAACGGCAAGGAAAAAGTAAGGACCGAGTGGTATGATCCCTCCAATAAGGTACCCAAGTCCAATCGTGATTGCTGACTTATATAGGCGACTTGTCGGCACCTCCTCTGTCAATAAAGACAAGATCTATGAAAAATTTATTCGCCAGAAAGGAGGGAAAAGGACGAACCCAAACCCTCGCCAAACTTGAGCAAGAACGGAGTCAACCCCAAGTCAGACTTCCGCCCGTGAGACTGACTTTCTTCGTCTGAGGCTGATGAGGTATTCCCGTTTACACCTTTGTCCCTTTCGATGTCACATAAACGTTTTGTGACAGCCCTCGAAGTGCGTTCGTCGACGCCGACTGGGCCGAGAATAGCTAAAACCTCTCTTCCCATTTCTCCCTCGCAGCTGCGAAGTGTTCTTGACGATGTCTGGCGCTTCAAGAACCGATAATGGTCTCTTTCCGCTTGAGAGGCTAGGAATCCACCGATTCCCATGGAAATAGCCCCTGCAATGAGTTCTGCGGTACCCCCGAGGACAACTAGCCTGGACTCTCCGAGAGATGACAGCCCGGCCGTCAACGCAAAGGGGACAGTCAAACCGTCAGAGAGACCAATGACCCTGAAAAGTGTGTGTATGAAACGACGGAGGAGACGCCATCATAGAGGGAACAAAGAGGTAAAAGACTTACACATCGCGGATGATATCAGGGTTAATGAGGGTGCGGCGATCTTTGTCTTTGAGGTCCTTGCAACACACTCCACCCTCTCTGCCACGTCTATCGCACTCGGCAAGAGGGATGTCTTCCGGGCCATTGGAGTCCAGAACCCAGACGGATGGCTTTGACACAATTCTTGCATCTCTATGTCGAGGAAGGGGGAGAGCGAAGGGACCGTTCGTCTCTGAGGACATTCTAGAAGCGACGGTCAATGAAGACGGTATGTGGATTTATGTGAGCTTGGTTGATTCAACAAGGTGGGCCGCCCAACACCTTGCTTGCAATTTGGGAAGATATAAGGAATGAATTCCAGACCAATTTGTCAACAATATAAAGCTACGGAGTTGAACGGAGCGTCGGCGGATGACATGGTGGCTCAGCAAGGAAGTAGTGAGCACTAGGGATGGGTGAAACGGAGCAACTGTTTACGATTGACACCCGAACGCTCTGCCAGTGCGAGTGACCTTGCAAACAAGGCGACAAGTCATCACAAGCAAACATGGCGTAAAGTTGACCCCCGGATTGATGCCACCCGCACAATCTTGGGTTACTCGCTCTATCTATTTCGTTCCATTTCTGGTGATGGAAATTCCCATGGCCGCTGGCCAATTAGCGAATGGCGATTTGACGAGTGTCCAAGCTCCTCACAAGCAAACATGGCAAATATATTGACCCTCGGATTGATGCCATCCGCATAATTTTGGACTACTCGGTCTCTATCTATTTTGTTGATGGAGATTCCCATGCCCTCTGGCCAATTAGCGACGGGCGATTTGACGAGCGTCCAACTGGTTCCGCACACTCCGCGGTACCGGTGCGGATTCAATCAGTGCGACTGTGCCGGAAGCTCCAAGCTGAAACCTGCGCCGCGACTGAGTACTGGGCGTTGCATTGAAGTACTGTAAGTGCTACCGGGCCACGGAAGGTGTTTGTTTCAAGTATCTCCTCTCGATCGAGCTTGACTCAGCAAAACGGTCAACCCTACCACCGCAGGTCTCATTGGTGTTGTTCTGTTGGTTCGTCACGGAGATCGTTCTGGTGTGGTTTTCCAGGACTACACAACGTACAACTCCACCCAAGGTTACTTAACACCCTACGGATCAGTATGTCCAACGTCCGATATTGGGTGCTGTGCCGGCCCGGCTTGGCCCGAAAGCCCAGGCCTAAATGAATCACAGGCCAGGCCCTGAGCCCCCTAAAGCCCCTAAAGAGGGCCCGGCCCGGCCCGGAAGCCCCAGCTTAGGCTGAAGCTGCAGCTTGTTGAATCTAAAACATTGCATTGGATGCAGTACACCTGGGCATCACACAATCATTACTACTGAGCTACTACAGGGGAGTCCCAATTCTCCCAATCCTTATCACCTGTATTTTCATCATTTTTGTCTGATTTGGCCCCCTCTTGAGTAGTCTCTGCCAACATGGACAGTTCTTGTTGAAATAATAAATTCGATTTTGATGTGCACTTGTGAAATTGAAGTGCTTTGATGATGTCAGCTTTGAGACTGTTACAGTACTTGTTAATGGTAATGCCTGCTGATGAGAACACACGCTTGAACAAAATAGAGCTTGACATGATAGACAGGAAGTCATGTGCAAGCAAACCCCAGACTGGATGCCACACAGAATTGATGCCCCACCATTGGACAATCGAAAGGTTGCCAAGGATGTCTTGTGTGTTGAGGTATTGGTGAAAACCATGCAGCCATGGCCTTGAAGAGTCTTCCCATTGCCAACTCTCACCAGTAGTCGCCAGTTCACCTTCACTGTCGCTGTTGTCATCATCCATTAGCTCATTCAAGAGTGCTTGAACCTTTGGATTTTGGCATGTGATTGGATGTGTCCGATTCATAGCCTGCAGTGGCCTACCATCACCATACTATACATGGCATGGTAGTGTTCCTTGTACTTCTATGTGTTAACCACAGTTATCCTACTATATTTAATCAACAATGATGTACAATAGTTTCAGTATGACACATTGTGTCAGTGTAGAGCGCTTCACCCCAATTCGTATGAATGTAGTTCAATTTCTGATTCGGATCAAGTACTACAATTGTTTATTAGACACATAACAAATAGTAACAATTGGATATGCAATGATGTATGCATCAGACACCAATGTATGGTTGTAATATATACATAAGTTGATATCTTCCTCAGTCCAGCTTCTGTTACAGAAATTCCCTGGGTCTCTGAGGAGACGAAACAAGAACTCTTCTTGTTCCTTGGTGAATGGTACCAACCAGACCCCATTGAGTCTTCTTTTCCTTTTGTTCCGTATGACTCTTCCTTTGGTTCCTTTTAGACATTCAGCACTCCACTGCTTATTGCACTTTGTCACTTCTATCTCATATCTTGGATAAGGTCCACTTCTTTGCTTCTTTCCACTTTGATCCTTTGATCCTTTCCCTATGAAGTTTCACTTCTTATCTTTGATCCTTTCCAATGGAACTCCATTCTCCTTTTTGGAATGGCTCTCCATTCTCATTTGATATTCCTCTTTACAGATGTCTCCTTTTAGAACAGCACTTCTTCATCGTTCCATTTCTCCTTTTGGCTCTTGGTTATTCCCAAAGCCTCCCCTCACGTTACAGTGTATAAACCATGTCATCTGTATGTACTTGTATTCCTCAGTTAGTTCTATGCAATCCAGCATTATATCTAGCCCACGCCTGTTACGCATAGTGTACACAAAAAAATCCTCGAGAAACAGAATACTCCTCAGGAGGTACTCACAGAGAGATGCTGTGTCTGAGGAGGTATTCGAGACTAGAATATGATAGTTTTAAAGGATGAAGGTCTAAGATTGAAGTCAATTGGACTTCCAAGGGTTTACTGTGGATGAGGGATGATGGACAAAGGCAATCGGCCTAAGGACACTAGAAGACACTAGATTGCACAGAACAAGTATAAGGATAGTAGTACAGGCAGCAATGGTTTAAGTACTATGTGATGTGTCATTATAGAAGGAGAAAGAATGGTTTAGAACTCTTCAAGTTGAGTAAGAAGGATGTGTCATTGAAATACTAAATGGAAGTAAGGACTATGAGGTCGATACAAGAGAATTAGCCGAGGAGTTTGCTGTCTGAAGAATGTAAGAGAAAAGGAAAGAACAAATCAAAGAATAACAAATGTAGGATTTATCGGACTAACAAGAAATAAACTGAAAACCCAAATAGTCCTATATATGCCAAGGAAGGCATGGACATGTTTATGAAAGCAAAAAAGGTAGACATAATGAAAAAGTAAGAAAACTGTAACATTACCCCCATCGTACAATCGAACCCCTGATTCGATTAAAATTCCTCTAGGTAGAGTTGGCAGGAGGAACATTAGTGGAACCAAAGATGAACGTGGCCTGGTTAGGAGAAAGCATCTCGAATGGACAGTCATCTGCAATATGTCCATGTTGATTACAGTGTCTGCAGATTTGCTCAGGGGAGAAACAGCAACCATGTCCCCAGCGATAACAAAAGTTGCATTGGGTGTGAAGACAAGTGGAGGCAGGATGACCTGGAGTAGAGAGGAGGTAGAAGGGACAGGTATAGTCGGGACAGTCTTCTTGATAATGACCCAGATGATGACACCCAAAGCATTTAGTGAAGGCAGAGGTGGGTGATTGGGAAAGGAGATTGGCATGAGAAGAAGCGGAAAGGATACAAGTGCTATTTGGTAAGTACCTGTGAAGGGCTGCAGTTTCAGTGTGGTGACGGTCTTGCTCATTATCGAGGACATCCTCTACTTTGACAATAGTGGAGGAGTTCAAAGGAGGTGAAGGGGAAGACAATCGATCAGCTAAGGTGGATATGAAGAGGGGAGAAGGAGAGTTGGGATCAGTAGGCAATTGGGTGTGTTTGAGGTAGTGATTGTGATCTCTTATGAGCAGGAAGAGGAAGATTCGACAGAAAGTGGGGTAAATGATGGTGGGCGGAAGGCATTCAATGAAGGAATGGAAGCCATGTAAATGCAAAATTGATAATACGTGCTGGGGAAGTGCATCCAGATGAAGTTGCAGAGGTAAACTGAACTCAGGAGGTAAATCACTAGCAGCCAATTGGAAGTGGTATTGCTAGGTCATTGAGATCTCATGGAATAGACAGACCAATTCTTGAGTGATAGTGTCCTCGTCATATAGAGGGAGGCCCTCAATGGCATGGAGGAGAGTAGAGTTTGTGAGGATGGTGGCATAAAGTGAGTGAGTGGCGGAGATGGGTAGCAAAGTAGGAAAGACAGCTCTGGAATGCAAGGGGGAAGAATATAAGGAAGAAGAAAGTGATATAGAGAGAGCAACAAAAGAAGAAGGAGACAATATTTTGGTTGTTTAGAGAGATGAAGTTGAAATAAAACATAAACAGGGGGGTACTTCATGAAGAGACTCCACTTTCTGGGTAGGATGAAGGATAGAGAATTAAGGGAGGAGATGAGTCTGTTTATAAGACAAGAGGATTTCTGTGGTGTGATGGAGATTGCTTTCAGGTTTCCATGTATTTTCGGCCAAAGAGTATTCCTTCCATGCAGTTAGGTACCAATAGCGGCCTCGTGTTCCTTTGTGTAAGATGATATGGCTAACCTTAGTGTTGCCACAGCTCGGCAAGCTCTGGCAAGCTCCAGCTAAGCACAATGCCGTCGGCTATATTCAAGCACTTGGCTTACATACACGGCTCGAGCCGTGATAGCTGCAGCTTGGACACTACGAGCTGTAGACTGCACGGGACCCGTAGTGTCGCCCCCGTGACCTGCCTTTACTTCGCCTGACAATGACAACGACGAGGCGACAACCGTGCTAGTTATTGCCTTGTCGTTGTCATCGTTGCCACGACTGTCTCTCGTCACCTCGTCCCCCCCGTGCTGCTCTGGCAGCTCTGCCATGTCACAATGACAGTGACGACAACGACAAAATTTTGTCCTCACCTCACGTCGCCATCGTGTCACACCCTCGCGCATCGTCTGCCCTCGCCCTCGCCATGTATGCGTCATCATTATCGCCATCACATTGTGTGCCAGAGACGTTGCAGTGATGAGTCTGATGATGTGATGGCGTGTGGGTGGCACCACATCGAGTACTAGCGACACGTCCTCCCGCTCGTGTCGTGTCGTCTCAACAATACTGGCGGGCAGTAGTGTAATACATTATAAATCCAACATGTAGGACAAAAAACACTAGACAGAGACATGAAGGTTACTACAAGTGGAGGTTCAAATATCACCCCAGTTCGCGGCTGTAAGAGAGTCCGTATGAAAATGATCAAAGTAACTTCTGATAAAATTATAGTCAGGGCGGGCGTCAAACGCCAAAGACCGGGTGTACTTGAGGAGTGAGAAGAACTCGGGAGGTACAGACTCATGGAGGGAAGACTGGCAAATATTTGCCTTGAATTGGATGATCTCTGGAATAGGGTCATCGTCCTGCCACGGGAGAGCGCCACAGAGAAGGTAAATGAGGATATAACTGACCGACTCAAGATCATCGCGATGTGATTGCTGCCGACCACGGAGGGCTCGAATGGAAACGAAGCAGTGGTTACCAGCGAATGGGACTTGTTTTTTGTAGGCAATATGATGATGCGTCTTGGGTTCATGATACACATGCGCAAGTCCAAAATCGATCAGGGTCAGGTTGCTCCGTTTGGATCCAAAACCGGACAGAACATGAGAGGGCTTGAGGTGATGGTGAACAAAGTTACGAGCGTGTACAATCTCCAGGAGTGATATCTGGAGATAATGATTATAAATCAGCTTCAGAAGGCCAATGAACGTGATAGTAAACTAACCAGTTGACAACCAATGTTCGCGATGGTCACCACAGGTAATTTGTGCGAGTGCTTTCAGGACAGCAAGAGCTCCAGCGACAGCCCCTGATGATCCATGACAAATCCCTCGATACCGAAATCTGTCCTGAACCACCACACCCTTGGGGTGGCAATACTACATCTGCAAACCCATTAGGTACTGTGTGAGTTTGTACAGTACACTACAATTAATCACAGTCATCACAGTGTCACAGATGGGTCCCCCCCTATACAGCCACACCCCAGTGCTGTGACATAATTGTACAGACTCCGATGACTGTATCATATCCTCATTTGGACTGATTTGGACATAATTATTGTTAGCGAGTTCCTTGACTACGCGGTCCAGTTCACAATGCCGACACGGGGCTGTACAGGAGTGACACGATTGCCAGCTCTGTACAGAGACATACAATAGTGATATGGACCACAACTCTGTATAGAACTATCTAGCACTCTGCTCCAAGCTAGTACTGTAAGTTCTGTATCCTACTGTGGTGTAATGGATGCACTGGTTCTCGATCAAAAGACTGTATTGCAATTAACTACGACAAACGCACGACACCACAAACACACCACAAACGCACGACACGACAGAAACACCACAAACGCACGACACGACAGAAACACATGCCTCGACAAGACTTGACACCAAAACGAGGACACACCATGACGCCTAACTTCTATCAATCTAAGATAACGGCGAACTCGTTGCGAGTATTTGCCGCAGGTTTACGCTTCTTGACATACCCCATCCTGTGTGCGTGCTGTGAAATCATCGTCTAATAGTTCAATCAAACGACTACTTACATTCCAGATTGTGCCCAATCGCTGAGCATTGATCTCAGTTTCTCGCCATGGTAAGGATCTTTCAGAACAGCTGCCATTTGGACGGTCAATTCGTTGTACGCTGTTTGAACATTCTCGGAATTAAGCTTGTCTGTCTTTTCATCAATGAAGCCGGATGTTCTGAATAGACAAAGTGTTGCATGAACCTTGAAAAAATAGACAGGTGTCAGGATAGTTCCAGTTCGTGTAGACTTGGATGCTTACCGTTCCGGCAATGAGTAACAAAGCTTTGGGTGGGACGGCATCTTGGAATTCGGGAAACTGGCGGAGGGATTTGGACGAACTGCTATAAAAGCAGTCAAGGACAGTATCCATGAGGACCTTGTGAGCGAAATTGCTCGTTTTACCCTGCCTTCTATGTCAGGATGAGATAACAGAATGTGAATAATGTTGACGCACCTGCTCATCAAGCGCTCCACGCAGATACGACGAGGTCCTGAGAAGATCATCAGCCTTCTTCATGACTGCCGTGAGACGCTCGTCATCAGTCTTGGCAGTCGATGGTGGAAAGAGGTCATAGCCAGGACGGATATATTTCATCACCGCCTTCTTAATGTCGCTGCGAAAGGTTTGGGTATCATTGAAGATCTGCGATCTCATGATTAGCTTAGTTGCACATCCGAGATGAATACCAACCAGCCTGCTCATGGCAATTTTGTAGCGTGGATAAATGCCTGTATATCATCAGTTAAATATTGTGGCAGAGAATGAGAGACGTACCTCTTTCAACCTCCCACTCGTTGGCCTCAAAGTGAGCGATGACCTTGGTAAGAACTTCCTTGCATTCGCGATCGCGGGCTTTCTCGAGTTTTG
Organism: Boletus coccyginus; assembly: GCA_025782845.1. Taxonomy (NCBI): domain Eukaryota; kingdom Fungi; phylum Basidiomycota; class Agaricomycetes; order Boletales; family Boletaceae; genus Boletus; species Boletus coccyginus. The sequence continues at coordinate 7,287 of JAHZSR010000236.1, read as the reverse complement.
GGAATGCATCTTCCACAGCAACATGGAGTCGCATACGAGCCTTCGCGAGATCGAGTAGCTTTCGCCACAGTTCCGGATAGAATGATATGGTTGTATCCTTGGCAGCAACCGAGCCTTTCGGATGAATCGAGTATCGTCCACTTTTTTTCTTGCCGTTGGGATTCGCTGCATCCTCGCCCTCCTCGCCCTCCTCGCCCCCCTCATCGTGCTGGCCGTCCTCCCCTTCCTCTTTAGTGCCATTGCCACCTTCCGTATCCTCGTTGATATCTGCGGTCTTGCGTCTTCTCTTCGACGGCTGATACTCTTCTCCGTTGCGGGCACTCTCTAGATGCTGTAGAGAGGGGGAACGGCAACGACGATTGGTCGTGTGATGACGTTTGAGGAGATCATACTTAACCCCAACCTGCAGTGAAGGTAATTAGTTACGACTTGATCAAAATAAAATAAGATAATAAACCCACCCTTTCATCTCCCACATGGTGGGAGTATTCTTCACGTTCACTTGTGGGAGTTCCCGAATTGGTGCGGGAGATTGGAGGCGTTGGAAGGGCTTGCGGACGTCGGCGACCTTCGGGAAGTTCAGATAACAGACGAGAAGTACGGGGAGCAGGCCCTGCCCGCTTCTGGGAATCAGACCACTGGTTGGACGAGGCGGTTGTCTGTTTCTGACCATGGGGAGCCTGAACTTCAAGGGGGCGGGTGGATGCCTGTCGAGAGCCGGACGACAACGGACGAATCTGAGTGTCAAGTGACAGCAGACGAATCTGAGTGCCAAATGGTTGAATGGGGAGGCGCGCCTTCTCCTGGGGGTTGGACATTTGAGGGGGAAGGGAAGAACGTTGCAAAGCGTCAATCGTCTCGTTAGCATTCTTAGCACGCACGTCCGTCCTATCGTCTAATGAACAATCCGCTATTAGCAGACATCTTGTCGAGCAACAAAAACAAAAACTTACCAACGTCGTAAAGACCATTATTGTCATCGCTATCGTGCTGACGGGTACCACCATCCTCATCGTCATAGTACTGGCCAATATCAACATCCTTGTTGCTGTGGTGATCACCGCCATCATCGTCATGATACTGATCGGTACCATCGTCGATGTCATCCGATTTGGGGAGAAGAGTCCCCTTACCCTTATCGATGTGACGGCGGGGGCCCCGGGGGAGTTCTTCCTCCGGTTCTGCCTCGGAGCTGTCGGAGCGGGACTCTTCCTTGGGCCCAAACCCATCCCTGGAGCTATCAGATTGAGGGAATGAGTTCTGAGCTTGTGGTTCCATCTCACGTTCCGCCTCATGTGGTGACGACAAGGGACTACTGGCGCGATGTGGAGAGCTTTCGCGGGAGGTGATGGTGCGCCTCTTGCCACTAGCATGCTTTGAGTTGTGTTGCAAGTCCGGTGCAGGACGCTGGTCTAAAGCGGAGATGGCGGCTGAGGTCCCTCTTTCCCCATGCGGATGACTCTCAGTGGTCAGAGTGCTTGAGGCTTTGGCTGAATTCCTGGAATTCGTATGACGAAGTTCGAAGGCGTCCAGAGTCTCGGTGCCGACAAATGTAGGTGGAGCTGGGGCCCTGAGCTGAAACCCAAACCGGCTGCCTTGCTCTGACTGAACGGCAACGGGGGCCGGTTCTACCACCGCATTACGTCTTTCACTGGCGAGGCCCGGGGTAGCGGAGGGTATCTAGGATAAAACGGAGGTTAGGCTACAATAATATGCCAAAAAATAATCACCCACCTTCGACTTCAAATCCGCCTTAGCAGGCAGTTTCTTCTTCCTCGGGCGGTGTGGGGTTGGAGCCATGATATTGACTGGCTCGTTGTTGGGAAGATCAACGTGCATCCTCGGCAGGGGAGATGCCTCCATAGCTCGTCCAACCTTCTCAAGCTGCTTGAGATGACCACCAGTTCCAGCGTTGGTTCGTTTCGAGCGTCGCCTGGAAGGCTGGTCTGGGGTTGCGCAAATATCCGCACCGTTATCCTGCACATCGGATGTTTCAGGAATGGCAGGAAGATGGTTACTAGTACGAGTTCGGGCAGAGCTACGAGTGGAGGGAGCTTTGGCCATCGCTGGAGCTGATGGACGCTGCTTCCGAGTCGGCGGCATAGCAAGACTACTGACTGGGAGGCAAAACTCGACCTGGACTCAACCTCGCTTGATTTTCCCTTAAATCCTCGTGAATGGTGCGTCGCGCATTCTAGCCGCTCTTATCAATGAGTAATAACTCGGTATCTCCAGATGGCCCAGTATGCCGATGTAGACATAAGAAAAACATCTGTTGAACTATTTGGGGTTAGCGGTACACTTTCTTCGACTTGTGGTGGGGTAAGGGAGCTAACCGGTTTGTCGCGAAATGGTTGAGGTGTGTCGTGTTGCGGATGTGAGAGCTGCTCCGTTGATATTCCCTTTTTCGGCGTACTGTCACACTGAGTGTGATTGTGCCACAAACGCTGTACAAGGACTAATTACTATATGATATCTAGTCCGAATCTGCCCGACTTGCCAACGGGGATCTGGGCTAGTACATTGTAAGCGGTTCGTAAGGACGGATGTACATAGTACTAACGAGGTAGACGACGTAGAGTAATAAGGGTGCAACTTGAGGTTTGGAAAAACTTTTAATGCTGATCTCACGATGAGAGGTCCAGAGTCTCAGGTGGTAATCTTCATTGGCGGTGTAAGCGGACGTCGTGGTCATGGTGGCTGGTGCAACGACTTGGAAATGAAGGATTTGGAAGTGGTTGGGGATATTATAAGAGTAGAAAAAAAGCGCATGGCCACAACGCAACAGAAATAAGTATGACGCCGAGTCAAGTACGCTGCAAACCAACTCACCATAGCTAGCAGGATCGATGTGATCTGGTAGCTCGGGAACTGCAACTTCAAACCGAGATTGTATGGCGGCCATCACCTGCTGATCACTCTCGCTCGACTCGGACACAAACGTGACAGCAAGACCCTTAGTACCAAATCGTCCGGCACGGCCGACCCGGTGGAGGTAGCTGTCTGCGTCCGGAGGGCAATCGTAATTGACGACGATATTGACTCGCTCAACATCAATGCCACAACCGAAGATATCAGTGGTGACTAGTATTCGCTTTTCAAAAGCCTTGAAGGCAGTGTAGCGTTTAATGCTTTTATCCCGTCAGTCACGCAGCTAACAGGTCAATAATCTCATGAACTTACCGCTCTTCTTGTGCTAGACCAGAATAAATGCTGATGCTGGGGAAATTGCATGATACCAGCAGTTTGTCCAATTCAATTGCTCGTGCAACAGATTTGACAAAGATAACGACCTGACAAGAGATCAGTACAGAACGTGGCGTTCTACATGATGCTTACCTGGTTGAACTCCAAAGTGTCCAGCAACTCATTAAGCTTCCTGTTCCTGGCATTCTCCTCAAGCTTGATGTAGTGTTGTTGCAAACCATGCAACGTCAGTTTTGTCTCGTCATCAACGAAAATCTCCAGTGGCTATGTTCCAATGTCAGCGGGTGCATTCTTGATTTGTTCAGACTCACATTCGCCATAAATTTCTTGCAGGTAATATGGATTTCCTTCGACAACGTGGCGCTAAACATCATGACTTGCTTATGATGGGGAGTCACGCGGAGGATTTCTTGGACATCCCTACGCATGTCTACGCAGTAAAGAAAGGGCGGAGGATAGCGGTTAGATTGCGATTGAATTTCGGGTCGAGCGAGAAAAAAGGAAACTCAAAAGGGAATGCAAGCGCCGCCGAGCATTAATTGCGGATAAGCCCATGTATAACCTTCGCCTGCGGCGAGAGCAGGAAATCGGAAGGGGACCCCTGATGTTCTTCATCGTACAACGCTCTCAGCACCTCAGCAACCCAGCGATGGACCCATGACCATGCTTCAACACCAATTCCATGTGGCGCCCACATTGGCAGTGTGACGTTGAGTATGGCGACAAGAACTTCGTTAACCGGTGGCGGAGACCGGTATGGTGGGCGCAATTCGTTCAATGGCGCAGTACTCCAAGACTGGTAGCCGAAACTGAAGGGGCGAGGACTAACCAAGCTGCTCTAGCATTTTGTCGCACTCGTCCAAAGTGAAATGTTTGACGTTCTTGGTATCCAGAATCTTGTCTCGAGTGAGGGCATTCAAGCGGCCAGGAGTCGCCACAACGATGTGTGGGCACCGGTTCTTGTCACGAAGGATTTCCGCGTCCTTTTGTACGGGAGTACCGCCATAGAAGGTGTGGACCCGTACGTCGGGCATGTACTTTGCAAACCGCGTGTACTCGTTCTTGATTTGAAAGGCGAGTTTACGGGTATGGCACAAGACAATGACGGAAACTTCGCCATTCACGGGTTCCAATTGCTGCAATGTTGCAAGCATGAAGACCGCGGTCTTGCCGTGCCCCGACTTTGCCTGACAAAGGACATCCATTCCCAGGACGGCTTGGGGAATACATTCTTGTTGAACTGTGAATGGTGGTGATAAGTCAAAGAATAACGGCGTTCAAACCGCGACACGGTCGTTGCTGCACGTCGGGTCCATGATGGGGAGAACCAATGGGGAATGCTGAGGGACTCGAGGGAGCTGGAAGTGGGTCATGGTGGGCGGTGGGCGGTGGGGAGCCGCAGTGTCAACTTCGTCGTCGATGACAAAGTCTAGGCAGGATACTAGTAGGGCTTGGGACCAATAAATTCCCGAGGGTCGTTTCTTTGTACTCTTTGTTAGAGTACTAGTACGTGTCATCGCAGATGACCTTCGAGGAGCATGACTCGGAAGGCAGTGATCGAGCGGTCGACCGTACCATTCAAACGCCTCACCGGAATCAGAAACAGCTCGAAAGTCAGTCAAATTCTCTTCCTCGGATTCAAATCACCTTCGGTCTTGATGCTCAGGCTAGAGATTAGTGATCTGATGTGCACGATATGGATCCCTCGCCGTGGTAGACTCCCGAAGAGATCTGCCGCTGAGATCTGGGTGCGTTTTACTACTTGATTTCTTCTCTGTACCAGTAATTACAAGCTGGGAACCAGAAGGATATAGGTGACAGAAGGCGTCAGTTAATAGCGTAGAAAAAGTCCTTATCGAAGTATGTGTTCAGGAAAAACGATTGTGAAGAATGAATACAATTGGTCGAGCTAAGCCTATTATCTGCCTTCCGACCAAAGCGCGGAACAATGTGAGCATACGACCGAAGCTGATCCACAGGAAATACTTCGCCAAGCAGAGAACCGGATGCGCGCGTGGCCCTCTTGAGTACGTGCAAACCAGTTGTACGCTCAGCTGTACTACCATTCCTATTCCCTTGAGGGAGAATGTCAAGGCGCTGTGCATACATCAGGAAACGGTCAGAATGCGGACCAACACCACCACATCCTTTGGGTGTGGCGGGACACATGATGAGACGGACGTTGACGATGGCGTGACCTGTCAAAGTGATTAATACTCCCAGTAGCACGAGTGGAAAGACACACCTTGTAATCCACTGGATGGCCACTGCCACTGGTCGTCTATGTTCATGACTGCTGCGTCATATCGACCGTATTTCCATGAAGAGTCAGGAGGGTGGGCATTGACGGTGAAAGTGGGAGCAACTGTGGACGGATCATGGTATACTTTCTGCTGAAGACGAACCTTGTACCACACATGGAGACCTCCGAATGGAAGGTAAGCATCCGGCGGAGACCTTCTTTGACCGCCGAAAGTATGCAGGTTGTGGGGAAAATTTTGCTCGTGAAGGAGGTAGTCGGCCAATGCCCCACGAAGGTCAGGTAACTCAAACATCTCAGCGATGTCATCAATGGGAACGTGCCTGCGTGACGCGTCATAGTTGAGATGGATAGCTGTGGATCTAGCTTTGAAGGTACGGAGTGGAGTGGGGACAGAGTTCAGGGGAGAGGAGGAGAGTCGAGTAGCTATGTCGAAAAAGTTACTGACCCTGCGTGCCGGGGCCCATATACTGTCCAGTACGTTCCTAGTATCTTCTTCAATGACTCCGTTGTCGCTCTCCTTATCACTGTCGTGCCCTTCACCATCAGGCGACACAGCTGCATGGAGTGCCAATGCAGTGTCAAAAAGTCGACACTTCTCATAGCGGTCGAGACACCGGCAGATCTGAGAATCGTAGTTGTGATTATTGGTGGTCGAGGCAGGGTCCTTGACGACTTCGATGTGAGCGTGCTCCGTTGTGTCTGCTGACCACTGTAGCAAAGAGCCAACCCGCTCGATACTGGGAGCAACACTTTGCATCAGCTCAATCTTCGGAATATGCCAATGCTTGAGGATAGAACTTGTCTTGGCGCTGACCTGCACCAAAATGATTGGATGCGGATACATAGTTAATGTATGTTTGATGTTAGACATTTGACCCGAGATTTGAGTTTTTACTATATTCCCACGGTCCAAATGCTTAGCTAATTGAGGGACATATGGACCATAGTGTCTAGTATGTATCCCTATTTTTCCTTATTTGTTCATTCACAGGTTGTGGAGAAACAAAAATGATTTCTTCCAACATACTTTTATTACTACCTACAACTACTTAGCAAACCATTTTCTTAATATCTCTTTTATCCTTGAGTACTTAGCCAAGTGTCAGAGAAGCAATTGGAGCATGTGACCTCAGTTGCGAATCACCTGACTCAGATCATGTGACCTTGCACAGCATGAGTCATAATGAGTCAATATGAGTCAAAGTGAGTCAAATGAGGACTAGCCAAAGCACTGCCCCTAGACTAGCAGAATGGTCATGTGACCTGCACAGCATGAGTCATAATGAGTCATAATGAGTCGGCATGAGTCAGCATGAGTCATTGCCAAGCCAAAGGCTATTTTTAGCTCATTGCAAGTTATTTTCTGACAGGTTGAGTCAAAGTGAGTCAATATGAGTCAGTATGAGTCATATCTTGGCACAGCCACCTCGGAACCGAAGGTAGCACAGCCACATGTAAACTACTATATAAGGAGCGCGATTCAGCCCCATTTGGCAGGTTCCCTCTTTTAGGAAAAAGGTTCCTACTTGAGTAAATCTCAACCAACGAGTGCTCACAAGTGCACCCCTCTACAAACAAACAGTGAGGCTGTGTAGAGAAGTTTCCCACGCTATAAATAGAACTACTTAGACCCAAGTTAGGAGTATACTGTATCCCTTCGGATAGGGACAGTTAGGACACCTTTAGGGAGAAAACCCCAGAGTGGGCAACTAAAGGGAATAGATCCCCAGCTAGGAGGGAGACCTAATAGTTCATTAGTACCCTGGGAAAGGGTCAAGTCGAGCACATTTAAGCTGATTGCCAACTCCTTAGTGCAT